>CM052441.1:3101126-3138001 GCA_028533085.1 Varecia variegata | reverse complement strand
TTTCTGCACAATGAAGGGAATAATCAACAGTGCAAACAGACAACTTACAGAATGGGAGGAAATATTCACAAACTGTATATCTAACAAAGGGCTAATATCTAGAACCTATAAAGAACTCTAACAAATCAGCAAGAAAAAACAAATAAAACCCCATCAAAAAGTAGGTGAAAATCATGAACAGATTTTTTCCAAAAGAAGATAGACAAATGGTCAACAAGCCTGAAAATATACTCAATATCACCTATCATCAGGGAAATGCAAGTGAAAACTACAATGAGGTACTACCTTATCCTATCATGATGGCCATTATTAAAAAGTAAAAAAGTAATAGATATTAGTGGAGATGCAGTAAAAATGGAACACTTCTCTACTGCTGTTGGGAATGTAAATTAGCACAACCTCTATGGAAAACAATATGGAGATTCATCAAAGAACTAAAAGTGGACCTACCATTCAATACAACAATCTCATTACTGTGTATTTACCCAAAGGCAAAGACATCATTTTTTAAAAAAGACACATGCACTTGAGTGTTTATTGCATCACAATTCACAATTGCAAAGATATAGAATCGATCTAAGTGTCCATCAACTGATGAGTGGATAAAGAAAATGTGATGTATACACACACACACACACACACACACACACCATGAAGTACTATTCAGCCAAAAAAAAGGGAATAAAATAATGTCTTTTGTAGCAAGTTGCAAGGAAATGGAGGACATTATCCTAAGTGAAGTACCTCAGGAATGGAAAAACAAATACCTTATGTGCTCACTTATAAGTGGGAGCTGTATGAGGGATATATATGGTCATAAAGTGATATAATGGACATTGGAAACTAAGAAGGGGAGAGGGTAGAAGGTGGATTACTGATGAAAATCTACCTATCTATCGGTTATAATGTACACTATTCTGGTGGCAGGTGCACTAAAAGCCCTGACTTCATCATTATACAATTCATCCATCCAACAAAAACACTTCTACCCTCTAAATCTATTGAAATAAAAAAGAATTTATTTCTATTTTATGAAGGAATGAAAGTTGAAGAGGGGAAGGTTTTGTTTCAACAAACGAAAAATACTTTTAGCTGGCAGAGTGTTGTATTAAATGGGCATGAACTGACCTGAGTGTATTCCTTATTTCTGGACATTTCCCAAAAGAGGTTGAGCAACGACAGCTACTACAAACAACACTGAGCGGCTGCTATGAAAAGGATTTCAGCATTGGTTCTTTCCATTGATGATTTCATGATTCATTGATCTTGTGGTTTCTGTCTTTGGGCAGTGGTTTCCATTCCTTAGTTGTGAGAATAATTAATCCCCAACATGAACACATAACAAACATTTACTGTAAAGCATCCTGTGTGTGAACTTACTGCCTACCCTCTCCTCCCCCTTTGTCCTCACTCGCATCATTTGTTGTACTGGAAATATTGGCAGTGGCATATGGCCTGAAATAACTCCAGAGTCAAGAGAACAAGATTGAACTTTCAGTGCCCAAGATTTATGCATCAAAAATGTCTTGGTCCCAAAACATGTTTTATGAGAATTAAAATGAAAGATATAGTTCCTCTGCCTCAAGTGGCAAATGGGCCATATGTCTGTGAGATTTACCTGCTCACAGGCATCCCTGATGCTCAGCAAGGCTTGGAAATCTTGAGGGATTGCTCCAGGGGTGCAGCCCGGCCTCAGCCCAGTCATGGTAATAATCATCGCTAGTCACTGCAGTGGGAATTCGAGCCTAATAGACTGTTTTTTAAAAAAAAAAAAAGATGCAGGGAAAATGTAGCCAAGTTGTGCACATTTACTGTATAATTATTCAATAATCATACATCTTCTCAAGTAATGGAAATGAGAAACTACCTCATACCGTTGGTGCACAGTGTCTATGTTGAGTAAGGTGTTAGGGAGATTGATTTTCAGGCGCCCAAACCCATCTATTTCATCTGATATTCAAGGAGTCCACTGGTGTGGAAATAGAAGCAGGGTAGCATTCAGGTTCAGAAATCTTAATGACTTTAATGCGGTTACCACCTCCTGTTCCACTCCGATTTTCCCTATTCTCTTGAAAATGCTTTGGTTTTAGTCACTTTCACTTTCTGTTTCTGTTTCTTATTATTCAGCTATGGTGTTTCAACCAGGGTTACTTTATACTAGGCTATAATTATGTTGACCATACAATATAACTCATTTTGTTAAATTAACCAAACCACATATATCTGTGGGATGGGAAAGCAAATATGTATAAAATTTGTAATGTGCTTTCATGTCTGCTTTTCAAAGACATACTTTTCTCTCAGAGGGAACTGAAAGCTGTAACCTACTACAATGATTTCTACACTAAGGTCTTTTGCAGGATATAATACCTTTGTTTTGAGTTGATTATTAACATTTTTTTTGTTTGTTTCTGGACATCGACTACTGTAACACACAAGAATGCTACTATTTGTCAAGCAAGATATCTCTATATTTTATTTTCAAATGAAAATTATCATTTTTGAAGGGTCCTTTCTATGAAATGCTGTTCTGTTCCAGATGTAAAGTGAAACCAATAACTCCATCACATGTTGCCAAAGGCAGGTCCTTACAGGGGTGCCATAGGGGAGATTCTGAACTATTTCTTAACATTTCTTTCTGTTATGATGACAAAGAAGTCCCTGGTTTCAGCACACTCACTTAACTGTTGGGTTCAAACAGCCACAAATAATAGATTTTCCATGTCAATCTTTTTTACTTGCCACTATTACTCATTTAGTTTAATGTAATGTTTTCATTTCAGTTATGATTATACCTCAGTTAGGAGGTCCTGGTGTTTGGTGAAATCAAACAAAATCGCAACTGTTTAACTAGAATACCTTCTAGGTGAATCTTTATTATTTTACTGCCCCAGCAGATTTAGACCCTCTTGGGGGTATTAGAAAACTATGATTAAATATTCTTTAGAGACTTATAACCTAACTGGGGAGACCAAACATAAACATGCTAAAGCTAAGCAAGAACACTGGATTTAAATAGAAGTTTTCAATAAAACATATGGGGTATCACATAGTGGTCTACAATTACCATTTACTTCAATAGTGAAGATGAGTCTATGGCAGTAGGTGTGATCTTTCAGAGTCGCCAGCCCAATAGTTGCTACAATTGATTGAGGGGTCATACTGGCTGGGCTGTGTCTACTTCCCTTCCAACTACCCCATTTATAATATCTTACCCCACCTCATGTACCCTGTCAAAATGCCATGTTCTGTCATCAAATTCTACTCCCCACAATGGAGCAGGGCCTGTGTTTGAGTGAGTATCTGATGCATTCTGGTGTGCAAAAAGAAAGAGCATGTTAGTTATTGAGGTCCAGGAAAAAGTTAGAAAGTATGACCTGGATCTTCAGCTGGACTTATAAGGGTGGTAAGATTTGGAAGGTTGGAGGCTTAAAACTGTGTAATTAAAAAATGAAGCAGTTAGGTTGGAAAGGACAGGTTTCCTGGGCAAGTATGTCAGAAAGGGAGGAATCACCTTACTAAGATTTAAGAGTCAAGTGCTTAGAGTGACTGCTGGCATTGTAGGAGTGAGTGAGCTCAACAAAGAAGAGAAGAGAATGTAGAGAGAAAAGAACTGAGGCCTAAAGCTGAGAGTAGGATGAAAATGAGAAGATTATGAAGGAGAAAAAGAAGGACCTCTGTACATTTAAGGATAAAAAGCTCATTGCTAAGAGGGATATCAAATAGATTGAACATTGGCAATGGTTTGGACCAAATGCTATAAAAATCGATACTTTTCATTAACAAAGTGCCTCGAAATTTGATTTGATCTTATTTGCAGACAGCATTACTTTTAAAGGGATATTTATGTTCCTAAGTTCAGGCATAGAAACTAGCATTAATCAAAGATATTAGCTCATTTTAATTTTTTTTTGCTACATTTATGCTTGAGCCAGTAATACCATTTTGGAATATATCTATATAAAAGTCTATATATTGAGAGAATGTGAGAGAGCAAAGTTATAGGGCAAAAAAAAAAATCCTTTTGGCAATTAGGTGGATGGTTGATTCCCTTAATATTCTAAGAGCAAACACAGCTATCATTATGAATCACTATAGTTGATGAGCCTAATTCTTTTTAGTGCCATTACAGCAGATGCTCACATTTCAATCCTCCATGGACAGATCAATCTTCGTCATCTCCTCATACATATTCCAGCATCTATACCGGAGTTTTAGCATGCTGCATTGGTATCAGATAGCAGTACCACTTTTTTTGTAAACTAGTAAAATAGCTATCCAGGGAACCAGAATAAAACAGTTCAAAAATTTCTTTTCTTTAAAAAAAATGACAATGGCTGCCAGTTACCTGTGCACATGAAGATTTGGGTCTGAATGGCACCCACCTGGCCGATCTTGGCTTTCTAGTGGAGTTTCCTGTGCAGGAGTAGGCGAGGTCTCAGCATGAGTTTCATTGTGCACAGCATTAAAGCAAAACCAGCAGGTGCCAGTGAGGAAAGCCTTTCCAGTCTAGGTAACTGAGAATGGCTGTACTTTGTGGTATTTCAAAATCACAACACACACACACACACACACACAGGTGCACACAGTTACACACACCTGTGCCAGATACCTTATTATAACACCGCATACAATTTTGGAGTAAAAGGTAGCAGAAACTACCTCAGAAAAGAAAATATTTGAGTGTTTGTGTTTTCTGCAAAAATGCTGCTACTTGTATTAACCTGGATACCTGGATGCTTTAAGAATTCAAAAGGTTTTACCTAAAGGAAATTTTTCTATTCTGCTCAACAAAAGGCCTGTGGCTACTTCTATTAGTTTCCTAGGGCTGCTGCCACAGAGTACCACAAACTGAGTGGCTTAAGCAACGGAAATGTATTGCCTCACAGTTGTGGGGTCCAAAGGCTGAGATCCAGGTGTCAGCTGAGTTGGTTCTTCCCGAGGCTGAGAGGGAGAGTCTGTTCCACAGCTTTGGGTGCTTTGCTGGCCATCTTTGGCCTCCCTTGGCTTCTGCTGATCTCCCTGATCTCTGCCTCTATCCTAACATAATGTTCTCCCTGTGCCCAGAGACCCGTGTCCGAATTTCCCCTTTGTATAAGGACAGCGATATTAAATTAGGGACCTACATCATTCCAGTATGACTTCATCTTAACTAATTATATCTTCAATGAACCTATTTCCAAATAAGGTCACATTCTGAAGTATGGGGGGTTAAAACTTCAACATATAAATTTGGGGTGGACACAATACAACCCATAACACTCTGCCCTCTCCCCACCCAGTTCAGGTCCTCCTCACATGCAAAATGCATTCACCCCATCCCAGCATCCCGAACTGTTTGCTGCCCTGTGTTGTCTGTTCTACCTGTATTTTTGCAATGTGACCTGGCCATGTCCACAGGAAGAGATAGGCTCTGTGTCATCTCTCTTTACTTTAGTTTGCTCTGACCTGTTCTAATCAAGAGTGTGGTGGGAGTGATGTTGTGTGATTTTTCAGGCTGAGCGTTACAAGATCTATAGCTTCTCCCTTCCCCTCTTGGAATATCCTTTGCTGGGACTCAGCCTCCATGTTATGATGAAGCTCACACTGCCATGGAGTTGCCCTATGGAAGACTGCCAATGGCCCAGTCTACAGCCTCACTGAACCCAGACCAGCTGTGTGAGCAAGGACATTCTGAACCTGCCAGTCATTCCACACTTCCCATAACACTACATTAAGCAAAAGAACTTCTTAGTCACACTAAGAATTATAATTCATAATTGCTGTTTTTAAGCCACTGTTTTCCAAGGTGCTTTGTTACATGGCAATAGAAAATTGAAACAGAATTTGGTGTCAGAAGTGGGATGCTTTCATCACATAAACTCCAAACAGATGGTGTTGGCTTTGATGGACAGAAACCTGAAAGGAACTGAGAAGACTTAGTGCAAACCAGAAAGGTGGTGATGAAATTGCTATCAAAGCCTGGAAAAATAGTGACCTGTATTCTGTAGCTGAAGAACATTTGACAAAACTGATACTAGCAGGAACCTAGAAGATGGAACATGTACCTAATGAACTTGTGGATTTGGCTAAGGAAATTCCCAGGCAGGATGTTGAAAAGTGCCAACAGTACTGTGTTGAATAGAAGTGGAGATAGTGGGCAACCTTGTCTGGTTCTGGTTCTAAGTGGGAATGGTTTCAATTTTTCCCCATTCAGTATGACATTGGCAGTGGGTTTATCGTAAATGCCCTTGATAATTTTAAGGTATGTCCCGTCTATGCTTATTTTGTTAAGAGTTTTTATCATAAAGATGTGCTGGACTCCATCAAATGCTTTATTTGCATGTATTGAGAGAATCATATGGTCTTTGTTCTTGCTTTTATTTATGAGGTGAATTGTATTTATAGATTTGTGTATGTTGAACCAGCCTTGCATCTCTTGTATAAAGCCCACTGGTCGTGGTGAATTATTTTTTTGATATGCTGTTGGATTCGATGTGCTAAAATTTTGTTGAGGACGTTTGCATCTATATTCATGAGGGATATTGGTGTGTAGTTTTCTTTTTTTGCTGTGTCCTTTCCTGGCTTTGGTATCAAGGTGATATTGGCTTCATAGAATGAGTTAGGGGGGGATACCATCTTTCTCAATGTGGTGGAATAATTTCTGTAGTACAGGTATGAGTTCTTTGTATGTGTGGTAAAACTCTGAAGTGTAGCCATCTGGTCTGGGACTTTTCCTTTTTGGAAGGTTTTTAACTGATGCTCCAATTTCTGTGCTTGAAACTGGTCTATTCAGGAATTCTATTGCCTTCTGGGTGAACTTATGGAGGTTGTATGTTTTCAGGAATTTGTCCATTTCCTCCACATTATGTAGTTTTTGGACATATAGGTTTTTATAGTAATCAAAGATAATGTTTTGTATCTCTGTGGTGTCTATTGTGACCTCTTCTTTTTCATTTCTAATTGAGTTTATTAGAGTCCTTTCCCTTCGAATTCTTGTCAGTCTAGCAAGAGGGCTGTCAATTTTGTTTATCTTTTCGAAAAACCAGCTTTTGGTTTTGTTGATCTTCTGTATAGTTCTTTTATTCTCAATTTCATTTAGTTTTGCTTTGATATTAGTTATTTCTTTTCTTCTACTAGGGTTGGAATTGATTTGTTCTTCCTTTTCTAATTCCTTGAGACTGTTTATTAGTTTGTCGATTTCTGAGCTTTCTGTTTTTTGGATGTAAGCATTTATTGCTATCAGTTTTCCTCTCAGGTATGCTTTTGCTGTATACCACAGGTTTTGATAACTTGTGTCTCAGTTATCATTTAGCTCAAAGAAACTTTTGATTTCTCTCTGTATTTCCTCCTTGACCCAATAGTTATTTAATAATAGATTGTTTAGTTTCCATGACTTTGTGAAGTGGTGAGTATTTCTGTTGGAATTGAACTCTAATTTTATACCACTATGATCAGAGAAGATACATGGTATAATTTCTATTTTCTTGAATTTGTTGATGTCTGATTTGTGGCCTAGTATGTGATCAATTTTGGAGAAAGTTCCATGAGCTGATGAGAAGAATGTATATTCAGCTTTATTTAGGTGGAATGTTCTGTAGAGGTCTGTCAGATCCTTTTATTCTAGAGCTCTGTTTAAGTCTATTATTTCTTTGCTTATTTTCTGTTTGGAAGATCTGTCCAGTTCATTCAGTGGGGTGTTGAAGTCCCTGGCTACTATGGCATTATTGTTTATCATGCTATTTAGATCAGACAGGGTTTGCTTTATGTAACTGTGTGCTTCTGAGTTGGGTGCATAAATATTAAGAATTGTTCATTCTTCTTGTTGGACATCCCCTTTCACCATTATATTGTGGCTGTCTTTGTCCTTTCATACTTTGGCTGTTTTAAAGCCTATGTTATCTGAAATAAGTATAGCTACCCCTGCTTTCTTTTGACTTCCATTTGCCTGGAGGATTGTTTTCCATCCCTTGAGAATGAAAGCATCTTTGTGGGTTAGATACATTTCCTGTAGACAGCAGATACTAAGCTTGTGGATTTTTATCCACTCTGCCAGTCTATGTCTCTTCAGAGGACAGTTTAAGCCATTTACGTTTATTGAGAGGATTGAAATCTGAGGTAGATTTCCATTCATATTGTTGGGTGAATTCCTATTGTTTTGTCTCACTCCTTGAGCCATCATGGATTCCAGGTTCTAGACTTTAACTCTTGAGTGATTTTACTTTGGAGAGTGTCTATTGCGCTGTTCATTGTGTAATGCAGGTCTGAGTACTTCCTGTAGAGCTGGTTTGGTCTTCATAAATTCCATCAGTGATTGCTTGTCTGGTAAGGTCTTTATTTCTCCCTCATAGATGAAACTTAATTTTGCCAGAGAGAGAATTCTAGGTTGGGCATTATTCTGTTTTAGAAGATTAAGGATAGGCACCCAGTCCCTTCTGGCTTATAAAGTTTCAGTTTACAGTTAGTCTGATAGGTTTTCCTTTGTAGGTTATCTGCTTCTTTTACCTCACTGCTCAAAGAATTGCTTCTTTCATGTTTACTTTGGTCAGCCTAATAACTATGTGACATGGTGATTGCCTTTTCACATTGAGTCTCCCAGGAATTCTGTGTGCTTTTTGTATCTGGATAACAAGATTCCTGGCCAGGCCAGGCATATTTTCCTCCAGTATTCCATAAAATAAATTTTCCAGCCCTTGTGTATTTTTTTCTTTTCCCTCTGGGATGCCAATGATTCTTATATTTGGCTTCTCTATATAATCCCTCATTTCTTGTCTGTTTTGGTCTTGTCTCTTGTTTCTTTGTTCTTTTTCTTCTTCTGATTTGTGTAGCACGTAGGCATTATCTTCAAGCCCTGAGATTCTTTCCTCTCAGTGATCCATTCTGTTCTTGAGGCTTTCCACTGTGTTTTGAAGTTTCTTGAGTGTCTCCTTCATTGCCAAGATTTCTGTTTGGTTTTTCTGTAGTATTTCAATTTCTTTAGAGAATTTTTCATTCATTTCCTGTATTGTTCTTATGGTTTCTTTATGTTGGGTTTCTATTTTCTCTTCAATTCCATTGAGTTTTCTTACAATCCATATTTGGAATTCTTCCTCTGTCAGTTTAATCCTATCATGTAAGTTGGTATCTATTGATGGAGATCAAATATTTTCTTTTGGGGGTGGCTTTTCTCTCTGATCTTTCATGTTTCCTGTGTTCTTTCGCTGATTCTTTGTCATTAGGCTACTTTGTCAAGGACTGGGGGTTCTGGGACTGGTTTATGGTCATAATTCCAAGTCCCCAAAGACACGTTCTTTGACAGTGCTAGGGAGATGCTCTATGGTCCTGTACTGCCTTAGAAGTGTTTTAGCCTGTTGGGTTATCTCTGACCTGTTGTCTTCATCTCCTGCCAAAGGAGATTAGTGAGTTCAGGTCCCTTGCTTAGACTCCCAGGTGTTGCATCACTTTTGTGTGTGTGACTCCACTGCCCTCCACTAGTTTGAGATGGAAGACACTGTGTTGGGCTATGGGGTTAACTTCTTTTTTGTTGCTTGTAGTTTGCGTCAAGGAGTCGGTTATCAAGGTTTTCCAATACCTTTGTATTGTACTCTAAACCCCCAAATCAGATATACAAGTGCCCCAGTCTTTGGAGAATATCTTGCCACTCTTAACCATTACTTGAGCCCTGTTGCCACTTTAGGTGGGGTGAGAAGAGCAACAGGTACCTGTGAGCCTAAGAGTGTATACTTCTGAGGTTGCTTGATCTGCTAGGGGAGAGCTGCTATGTGTTATTCAGAGCTCTTTCTCCACACTTGCGAGGTCACTCCTGATGGGACGTGTCAATTGGTATAATTGCTAAAGACTCTGGTCAAGATTTTCCTTCCCAGACCATGAGCCCTAAAGCTGGCAGCTTTAAATAAAAATAAATAAATAAATAAAATGGAAAAAAAAAAAAAAAAGAAAAGTGCCAACAGGCTTCTTTTTAGCTTTTGATAATAAAGAAATGGATTTAAAAAGGAACTGTTTGATTTTCAAGCAGAATTTAAAGAAAATATTTCAACTTAGGTCTTGCTGGGTTGAAGAATAAAACTATTGCTCATTTCTAGCCTGACCAGTGGCCAAAAGTTTCTTAAGGTAAGAGGTGACTCAGGCAAAGATCAAAGATGGATGGTGGAACCCGTGGTCTCAGGGTTAAGATCAAGTCAAGGGCACAGATTCAAAACCCTTTGTTAAGGTCAGGAAAAGTTTTAACTGGTGCTTGTTACTCCTAAGCTAGATAAAATTCTTCTAAGACTCTTAAGGGCATTTTCCACAGCACTCTGACTCATAGCTGTAGAAGGCCTATCTCCAAGGGATACGTAGGCACAACTTTTGTCTAGTGGATTGTATTATAATTTTATATACTGAAACCGCACAGAGTTGTGTAAGAACCTGTACCAGTTTAGACTGAAAGGGATAAGCCAGTACAAAATAAAAAGAGGTGTCCTCTCCCCCAGTACCCTCAGGGTAGTCAGGAAACTACTTCTTTGCAAACAGAGATCATTTCTTACAGAAAAGGAAGGGTAATCCAGAGGGTAGAGCCAAACGTCCAAAGAAAGGAGCCAAGTGCAGAGTAGAGCTACTTCCAGAGGGTAGATCTAGGTCCTTTTAAATAAGCCAGAGAAACTGGAGAACAGGTCTGGCTGGATTTCAGTGTTGCTATGTGCTTCCCATTCCCCGCTTTTGGATTTGGAGTGTCTGATGCAGTTACTGTGTGTGGGTGTGGCTGGTGGTGGTGGGGGGGATTGTCTCTTTAATTCATGGGTCTACCCCTATGTGACTTAGATTATATGATCCTCGTCTTTTGCCTTAAAGCCTGATTCCATAATGGGCTGGGAATTATATGGGGTCTTGGGTGGAAGTAAATGTATTTTTCATGTCAGAGAATGTAAATATTTTATGGCCAGAAAATGTATTCTGGTAGATTATAGATGGCCTCAAATTCTTGCTACTCCTCCTATTGAGAGGAACAGTCTGTTTATCTTTCCTTGAAAATGGCCTGGCCTTTTGCTTGGATTTGACCAAGAGAATGTAGCAGAGGATGCTGTTGGTAACTTTCACCTGCAGTTTCTGCCTACGCTTCTCTTGGGAAAGCTCTCGTGGGATCCACATGTCAAGAAGCCCATGGCCAAATGGAGGGACAGGGAGAATTCCTTGTCTTTCAGCTTCCCCTCCGAGATAATGGCCATGCCAGTGAAGTCATATCATGACACTGGCCAATTTGTCAAAGAGCAAAATAAGTGCCCTTCCTAAAATTCTGATGCACAGAATTGTGAACAAATATAACGGTTATTGTTTTAAGCCACAAACTGTTGGGGGCAGTTTTTTCTCAACAATGGGTAAACCCAACTACTACTAGAGGAGATAACATCCAGTAGGCTTTGTTCATGCCTTGGCCATGCCCATCTCCAGAGATTAAATTTTCTGAAACTTCAAGTACGTAAGCATTATCAAAATGTACCTTTTATATATGCTTAGTTAAAATGGAGCATGTTTTCATGTAAACTTTAATTATATGGCATATGTATTATTGAACTCTCAAAAACTGATCAAGATAAAAAATTTCCCAAATATTTTATCTTGTCTATCTTGACTCTGCATTCTAAGTAAAACTATAAATCTGACTACATGGCTTATTTCTAATCACGTGCTGGCGTGAAGAAGTATGATTCCTGTCGCAGGAGGGATGACAGCTCTCTGCCTTTCCCTGCCATTGTATCCTTTTATTTCTCCCTCTTTTTCACTTACAGAACACTGTGTTTACTGTGTGCTGTGGATGAAAGTTTTGAAAAGAACTATAAAGTACAAAGAGAGCAAAGGAATATTTTAAATAAAGACAAATATAAAACCCCAAAGTCTTTGAAATTTTGAATAGTTTTCCCTCATTCAAAACCCGTACGCTGTAAATGAGGAGCAACCTGAGACATCAAGATGCTGTTTGAGTGTTTTGCTGATCACAGAGTTTTTTCCTCTTTTCATGTTCCCTGCTTTTCATTTAGGGAGCTGTGAGCCATACCCACAGTTATTATGAAAATTGATTTTGAGTCTACATCTAAAGCATTATTCACTACTTCTCTGAGGAAGATGAAATATATATTTATCAAAATGTCCTGGCTGAATAAAAGATAAATAAAAGCTGGTAATAATACCTGCATATTTGTATTTTTAAGCAAGAGAATCATTCTTGCAGTTTAAAAATATCCTACCTCCACCCATCCGTGAGGAAAGCTTCCTCGACAAGCACAGTAAGCCACAGAGGAAACAGGTGCTGTGAGTAATAGATGTCTAAAAGGTTGTCCGGAAAGACAGGTACACCTGTAAGGGACAATGGTGTGCTGCTGGAATTTCTATAGATAATCACATTGCCCACAGACTTGTAAATGTCAGACATCAAATAATAAACAGGACTCTGAATGTTGTTGTTCTTTCTAATCGAATAGAGCCATCTATGGAGCAAGTCTTTATTTCGCTGGTTTCTGTCAGAATGACGCCCTTTCGTCAGCAGCTCTTTACTCCACAAAACACTGCACAGGCAAGCAATTTTTTTTTTTCTCCACAGTATTAATTAAATTACATAAAACTGGCAGTGTTTAAATTCTGGCATCTGTATTGTCTCACTTAATTACACCCCTGGATTCCTTTCAAATTTCTTTCGTTTGCTACAGGGACATCTATTGGTGAAAGGGGAAGAAATCAGATACAGATGATAAAATGCAGTTCGGGGTTTGCACTGGGCCCTGTCCGGCCCTGGCTGGACAGACTCCTGCTGTCTGTCTGTGGCACTTCCTCTGCCGCTGAGTGGTTGTAACCAGGCAGCAGAGGGAAAATATCACAATGACAGGGACTCGTTCTGAATTAAGGAAATTTTATTGTTAGGTCTCATAAATAAAATATCTTCCTATATTCTTTCAGCTACTTTCAAACCCACTCCAGAATATCTTAAAGTGAAATGCAGTTTTCCATCCCAATTTCAACAACCTGCTTGTGTCATGTAAGAAGCGTCCTTACAGCTCGGGCAAACCAGAGCCATCCTCGAGCTTAAAGGGAACACGTGCCTCAGAGCAGGCGTCGGAGCCCAAGCTCAGCAGAGGCCGTTGCTGCCTTCCCCGGGCTTGGGCGGGCTGGGACCCAGCGGAGGGGACATTTGCAAGGCAGAAGAGCCACGTGCTCAGCTCCAGCTGCCCCATTAGGAGCTACTTGCCGGATAAGATCAATGAAGCCCACATGGTTTTTCTTTTTGGCACTTCTTTCTCCCTTTTTTTCTCTTTAACTCTATGTGTCCAAAATCAAATTAGTTTATTTTCCAGATCAACTTATCTGAATTATTTTAATTTTTTTTGTGGTAAATGACTATCATCCAAGCCAGAAATCTGGAGTCATCTTTGATTTACCTTCTCACCCCTTCGTCCAGCCCCCAGATGTTGGGATCCACCTCCTCGTCATCCCCACAGCCGTGGTCTCCATCCGGACGGTTGCGGGCTCTCCGCGGGGCTCTCCTGCATCCTCCTGATCCTCGGATCCGCTGGCCCTTTTTCCACGTCCTGAACCTGCCACTCGTGGATCTTGTACAGTTACTGCTCAATGGCTCCAAATTGCCTTCACAATAAAATCCAAACTGTTTAGCATAGAAATTGAGACCCTCGGTGATCCAGGCTTTGATCCCCTCATCAACCTCATTTCTCTCTCTGTTAATTTGTTCACTGTTGTTGAACCACTCAAATAGGATCCTTAGGCTGAAGTTTTAAAACTCATACTTAGATTCTGCTAAGAAAATACAGTGCTAAATTCACTGGATTTTTGTTTTATGTAGAAATATATTGAGGAGAGAAAAATCTTAGATTTGACTAAGAAACACAATTTTGCTGGTTACATTGAAAATTAAATATATTTTTGAACTAAAACGAACACATTCAGCAATTCAGAAAATACCATTATTAATCAAACAGCTAAAAATTTGTCCATCTTTCTTTCATTGTTCACCAAATAGTTAATGAATTCAGCAATATGCCATATAATGCACCAGGCACTGACCGCATGAAGATAGATGAGACACAGTTCTCGCCTTCCACGAGCTCACAGTCCAGTGCGGCGGGAAAAGACAAGCAGAAATATGTGATGCAGGATGCTAAATCAAAAAAAGACAAATACGTTTTTAACTGTTTGATTAATAACAGTATCTTATGAATTGCTAAATGTGTTAATTTTAGTTCAAAAACCATACTGAAGTTCCATTATAAATAGCAAAATTTTGTTTCTTTATAAAACCTAAGCACCTGGCTAGTATTAGTTAGATTTCTATATCAAAGATAATAAAAAAAAAACTCAGATAAATCTCACTTAAGCCAAAAAAAAAAAAAAAGAAGGAAATTTACTGTCTTACATAAAGGAAAATTTCAGGGGGAGTTTACATTCAGTTATAGTTTGATACAGGTACCCCAATATGTTGTCAGTCTCTCACTCTCTCAAGTACAGTTATAGCTGTGTTGGTTTTTCATGCATTGGCTATCCCCATGTGATGAAAAATACTGACACTGGAAACTCCAGGCTTACATTTTCCCAGTCACTCAACTTTACAAAAACAAACATCTTTTCTTAGTAATTCTATAAAATGACCCCAGATTATTGAAAGTCCCTGGCCTTGCTTGGGTCACATGTCCACTCTTGATCCAAACATTTAGCTAAGACAACAAAAAGTATTGGTCGATCACCCTCATCCTCCCAACCTTGGGTTCATGGGGTAAGCTTCCTCCAAACAATGTAGGCTGAAAGTAAGGGAACAGTGGTTTCCTAAGGGAAAATTACCAAAAGAAGGAGGAAAAGATGTTGGACAGGGAAGAAACAAAATATACTTGTTATAGTGCTTGAACAGAATCTTGAAAGATGAGTAGAAGTTATCCGAGTCCAAGCAAAAGAGTTGATGAAAGTCATTCTAGCAAAGGTAGCAGATATAAAAATAGAGCTATGAGAAAACATATTTTCAGGAATCTTTTAAAATTATTTCAAGATGGCAGAATATGTGTTGGCATATGGCAAGTTAGATATCCAGAGATGTTGGTTCGTATCATAATGCATTGTACTGGAGAGGCAGTCTGAGGTACTTGAACCTTTCAGTAGTCCTTTAAGGAAGACTTAGCATACCATAAATATGAATACTTTAAATTTCAGTAATATTTGGTGAAAATTTTGTATAGCACTCTTCTGAAGCATTACAACCCTGTGTTCTTTGAACCTCATTGAGGTCACACTAGCTAAAGTCAAATGGCTGAGAGATGAGTTTCATCCCAGACAAGCTAGGATGAAAACTCTGCCCTAAGCAAACCCCATACATGTGAGTCACCTGCCAGATCTATCAGGTCAGAACTCTATAGGGAGAATCAACTAGCAAGTATTAGACACAACAGTAGGAGAAAAGGCAGAGAACGGTTGAATTTTATCAACAGAAAGAGAGGCAAGAGTGACAGTACTGTAGCTACTAAAGCTGTGGTACAATGGTGATGAAGCACCATCCAGATCATCCAATTGTAGTTGATCTTCCATGGGACCATCCTGTGTGCCTTTCTTGTTTGGTTGTGCTGTGCAGAAGAAGTTGTGGTGGTGGTTCTTGTTTTCCCTTTTGTATCTTTACAATGAACTCCTATTTTTATGGTCACCCAAGAGGGCCACGTTCCTTGCTACTAGAAGGAACTCAAATGATTTAAGACTCTGGGTAGGTGTAGATTCATAGTCTTAATGTTAAAGTCATTGGAAAAATTCAGAAGCACATTTTTGTAAAAATTCATGTTAACTTTATGTTTCTTAATTAATTAAACAAAAGAGTATACTCTTAAATGTCAGAGGGGTAGTGAGCCAAGTACTTCATTTCTTCTACTTACATGGGAAAATTTTTCTACTTCATTAAATCAGAACCTATTGAGAAGGGGGTGGAGGAGAATGGCTTGAATAGAACCCTCCAGCAATCATTCCCCAGTACGAACACCAAATGCAACAACTGTCCATGCAAGGAAGCACCTTTAACGTTATATCAAGGAAAAAGGCACTGAAGAGGACAGACAAGAGAAGATAGCAATACCTATGCCATCCCTCCCCATCCCCAGGCAGCATTGCACCAGCACCAAGATAGAATCTGTGTGCCCAGCGAAGGGAGAATGAAATGACTATGGGACTTTGCATTGGAACTCAGGGCTGCTCTGTCACAGAGGAACACAGCATGGGGCAGAAATATGCCAACACCTGTGGAGGGAACATTTAATTCAGCCTGGCCAGAGGGAAATCCTCTGTTGAAAAACCAGAGTTCTAGCCATACCACCTGCTGACAAAAAGTCAGGTGGGGTCTGGAATAAATTCATAAGGTTGTCAGGCTACAAAGGCTGCAGACCTTGGGCAATTCCTGTGGCTCGGAGCAAGTGAACTTAGGGTGAATGTGACCCAGTGAGACACCAGTGGTGGTTGCCATGCCAATGGCTGTGTCACCCCCCACCCCCAACTGTAAACAGGGCAACTCAGGGACAGTCTTCATCTACTTTAGGAAAGGAAAAAAAAGAGCTCTAAGGACTTTGTTTTGCAGCTCAGAGCTCTAAGTACTAAGCAGACTCCTGAAGCCCCTGATTTCAGGCCTTAGTTCCTGGATGGCATTTCTGGACCCACCCTGGGCCAGAAGGAAACCCTAAAGGGAAGAACTCAGTCCCGGTAAGACTCACCATCTGCTGAATAAGGAGCCCTTGGCTATGAATAAACATCAGAGGTAGCCAGGCAACAGTCACTACAGACTTTGAGTAAGACTGGGCTGGCTTTAGGTGTGACCTGGTGCTGGTGGCCATGAGGGAATGCCCATGTCACTCTTCCCCAACTCCAGCAGCCCAGCACAGAGAATGAGGGAGGAGAGTGAGAGAATTTGCCTGGTAATCCAGGGAATTCTCTTGTATCTTATCCATGCTCTCTAAGGTGGTACCATAAGGAGTCTGCAAGAGTCCCAGCATTACTGGGCTTGGGGCAGCTCCAGTGGTGATAATTGCTGCAGTCACCAAAACTTAGATCACAACATTCATTTCCCTTTGAATATCTGGAATGCCTTCTCAAGAAGGATGGCTTCAAACCAAACCCTGACTGAGAATATTACAATAAATACCTAACTCTTCAAGGCCCAGATATCGATGAACATTCACACACATGAAGAGCATCTAGGAAGAGATGACCTCACCAAACAAACTAAATAAGGTACCAGTAAGCAATCTTAGAGTGATGGAGATATGTGACCTTTCAGACAAAGGATTCAAAATAGCTGTCCTGATGAAGCTTGGTACACTTCAAGTCAACATGGAGAAGGAATACAGAAACCTATCAGAGAAATTTAATGAAGAGATTGAAATAATAATAAAAAAATCAAGCCAAAGTTCTGGAGCTGAACAATTCAATTGACAAAATGAGATATGCATCACAGCCTCTCAACAATAGAATTGATCAAGTGGAAGAAAGAATTAGTGAGCTTGATGACACATTATTTGAAAATATGCAATCAGAAGAGAAAAAAGAAAATAGAATAAAAGAGAAGGAAGCATGCCTGCAACATCAAGAAAATAGAAAAGGGAAAGTCCAAGAGTTATTGGCCTTAAGGAGGAGATAGAGCAATTGGAGTAGAAAGTTTATTCAAGAAAATAATAGCATAGAACTTTCCAAAGTTAGAGAAAGATGTCAATATTCAGAGAAAATAAGGCCATAGAACACCAAGCGGATTTAATCCAAATAAGACTACCTCAAGGCATTTAGTAATAAAGTTCCCAAAGGTCATGGATAGAGAAAACAGCCTAAGGAAAACAAGAACAAAAGAAAAAAATCACAAAAAAGGAGCTCCAATACATCTGGCAGCATAATTGTCAATGGAAACCTTACAGCTCAGGAGAGAGGGCATGATATATTCAAAGTGCTAAAGGAAAAAAAACCCTTAACTCCAGAATATTATATCCTGCAAAAATAACTTTCAAATATGAAGAAAAAGCAAAGGATTTCTCAGACAAACAAAATCTGAGGTATTTCATCAACACTATACTTGTCTTACAAGAAATGCTAAGAAGAGTTCTTCAATATGAAAGAAAAGGGAATTATTGAACAATTAGAAATCATCTGACAGTATACAAGTTACTGGTAACAGTAAGGACACAAATACAGAATATTCTATTGCAGTAATTGTCATGTATAAACCACTTATATCTTGAGTAAGAAGACTAAAAGAAAAATCTATCAAGATAATATGACAACTTTTTGAGAGATAGTATAAAGAGATATGGATTGAAATAGTAGAAAGTTAAAAAGTGGGAGGTATGGAGTTAAAGGGTAGAATTTCTGTTAGCTTCCTTTTTACTTGTTTATTTGTTTGTAAGCAGAGTTGTTATATGTTTAAAATAATTGATTATGAAATTTTTTTTTGCAATCCTCATGGTAACTTCAAATAAAAAAACCTACAACAGATACACAAAAAATATAAAATAAGAAATTAAAACACACTAACATAGAAAATCATTTTTAATAAAGGAAGACAGAAAGGAAGTAAGAAAGAAAGAGATGACAACAAAACAACCAGACATCAAATAATAACGTGGCAGTAGTAAGTCCTTACCTATCACTAATAACATCGAATGTGAATGGACTAGACTATCCAACAATAGAGTGACTGAATGGATAAAAAAATAAGACCCAACTATATACAGTCTACAAGAAACCCACTTCACCTATTGAGGCTAACATAGACAGAAAATGAAGTGATGGAAAAAGATATTCCGTGCAAATGGAAACCAAAAAAGAGCAGGAGTTGATACACTTCTATCAGATAAAATATTAAGAAATGAAATTGAATGAAAAACACAAAAAATCAATGAAACAAAAAGATGAATTTTTGAAAAGATAAACAAAATGGACACATGTTTAACCAGAATAACTAAGAAAAACAGAGAAGAACCAAATAAATAAAATCACAGATGAAAAAGGAGACATTACAACTGATACTGCTGAAATCCAAAGGATAATTGGAGATTACTATAAGCAATTATATGCCAATAAATTGGAAAACCTAGAAGAAATTAGTAAATTTCTAGACACATAAAAACTACCAAGATTGAACCAGGAAGAAATCCAAAACCTGAATAAACCAATAACAAGTAATGAGATAGAAGCAGGAATAAAACTCTCCCATCAAAGTCCAGGACCCAATGACTTCACTGCTGAATCTGACCAAGCATTCAACAAAGAACTAATACTAATCCTCCTTAAACTATTCCAAAAAGTTGAGGAAGAAGGAATATTCCCAAATTCATTGTATGGGGCCTGTATTGCTCTGATACCAAAACCAGACAAAGACACAACACCAACAAAAAAGAAAACTATAGGCCAATATCTCTGTGAACAGAGACATAAAAATGCTCAACAAAATATGAGAAAACCAAATTTAACAACATGATAAAAAGATTATTTATCATAGCAAGTGGAATTCATCCAAGGGATACAAGGATGGTTCAATATACACAAACCAATCAATGTGATACATCATATCAACAGAACAAAGGACAAGAACTATATGATCATTTCAATTGATGCTGAAAAAGCATTTGATAAAATTCAACATCCCTTCATGATAAAAAATCTCAAAAAACTGGCTATAGAACTTACCCAAACATGATAAAGGCCATATATGACAGACCCACAGCTATTATAGTATTATACTGAATGGGTGAAAACTGAGAGCCTTTCCTTTAAGATCTGGAACAAGAAAAGGATGCCTTTTTTATCACTATTATTCAACATAGTCCTGAAAGTTCTAGATAGAGCAATCAAACAAGAGAAAAAAAAATAAAGTGCATTCAAGCGGGAAAGAAGTCAAATTACCCTTGTTTGCAGATGATATGACCTTATATCTAGAGAAACCTAAAGACTCTACCAAAAACTATTAGCACTGATAAAGAAATTCAGTTAAATTGCAGGATACAAAATCAATATATAAAAATCAGTAGCATTTCCATATGCCAATAGTCAACAATCTGAAAAAGAAACAAAGAAAATAATTTCATTTACAATAGCTACACATAAAATAAAATAAAATAAAATACCTAGAAATAAGCTTAACCAAAGAAGTGAAAGATCTCTATAATGAAAACTATAAAACACTGATTAAAGAAGTTGAAGAGAACACAAAAATAATTGAAAGATATTCCATGCTCATGGATTGAAAGAATCAATACTGTTAAAATGTCCATACTACTCAAAGCAATATAGAGATTTAATGTAATTCCCATCAAAATACCAATGACATTCTTCACACAAATAGAAAAAAAATTATCCTAAAATTTATATGGAACCAAAAAAGACCAAAATAGCCAAAGGCATCCTGAGCAAAAAGGACAAAACTGTAGCAATCACATTACCTGACTTTAAAATTATACTACAGAGCTGTAGTAACCAAAACAGCAAGGTGCTGGCATAAAAACAGACACATAGACCAATGGAACAGAATAGAGGTCCCAGAAATAAATCCACACATGTATAGTGAACTTATCTTTGACAAAGCTGCCAAGAGTATATCATAGAGAAAAGACAGTCTCTTCAATAAATAGTGCTGGGGAAACTGGATAGCCAGGTGTGGAAGAATGAAATGAGATCCTTATCTCTCATCATATACAAAAATCAAATCAAAATGGATTAAAGACTTAAATCTAGACCTGAAACTATGAAACTACTAAAAGCAAACATTAGGAAAATACTTCAGGAGGTTGGTCTGAACAAGGACTTCTTGAATAATACCCCCAAAGCACAGGCTACCAAGCAAAATTGAACAAATGGGATCACATCAAAATAAAAAGCTTATGCACAGCAAAGGAAACAATCAACAAAGTGAAGAGAGAACCCACAGAAGAGGAGAAAATATTTGCAAACTACCTGTTTGAAAATGGATTAATATAATAACCAGAATATATAAGGAGCTCAAACAACTCAATAAGAAAAAATAAAATAGCCCAGTTAAGAAATGAGCAAAGGATCTGAATAGACATTTTTCAAAAGAAGACCTACAAATGGCCAACAGGTCTATGTAAAAATGCTCAACATCCTTAGTTATCAGAAAAATGCAAATCAAAATTACAATGAGATATCATTTCACCCCAATTAAAATGGCTTTTATCAAAGACAGGAAATAATGAATGCTGGTGAGGATGTGGAAAAAGGGAAACCTTTCACTTCACACAGTTGTTAGGAATGTAAATTAGTGCAACCACTATGGAGAAGAGTATGAAGTTTCCTCAAAAAACTAAAAATAGAACTACTCTATGACCCAGTGATCCCACTGCCAGGTATATAGCCCAAAGAAGGGAATTCAGTATATTGAAAAGATATCTGCATGTTTATTGCAGCACTGTTCACAATAGCACTGTTTATTGCAGCACTGTTCACAAAAGATATGGAGTCAACCTAAGTGTCCATCAATGGACAAATGGATAAAGAAATTGTGGTACATATACACAATGGAATATTATATAGCCATAAAAAGAATGAAATCCTGCCATTTGCAACAACATGGATGGAACTGGAGAACATTATGTCAAGTAAAACAAGCCAAATGAAGAAAGATAAATCTCTCATGTTCTCACTCATATGTGGAAGCTAAATATTAAAAATAGCTGATCTCATGGAGACACAGAGTAGAATGATGGTTACCAGAGGCTGTGAAGGGTAGTGGGGAGTGGAAGGATAAAGTGGGGATGGTCAATGCATGCAAAAACATAGTTAGATAGTTAGAATGACCAATATTTGATAGCAAAACAAAGGGACTATAAACAATAATAAGTTAGAGTATGATTTAAAAAATTAAAAGGGTGGAATTGGAATGTCCTAACACAATTCACAAAGAGATGATCATTGCCTGAGGTGATGGATACCACTCTCCATAAAAGAAAAAAAAAACAACACAGAAGCCCTTATTTTAAGCCTTCTCATTCAGTAACAATCAACAATTTCAATTTCCATAACCAAATGGTGTTTTTGAGATCATGGCTACATACCTGGGACTTCTTGATATTAGGTTTAACTGCTATAATGTCAACAACAGAGCTCAGACATGTCTAAGGAGAAAATAAACAAGTACCTAATCAGAGAATTCCTATAAATAAAACATGGCTGAGTCTCACCTCCAAGGGTCCCAGGAATTTTATTCGTATTACAAAACTATCTGTTTCAGTATATATTTTAAATCTGAAGCTAGTGATATTCTATTTGCCTTCAAGTATAGAAAGTTTAGCAATTCTGACATGAAATCAGTGGGTGAAAAAACAACTTGAAATTAACTTACATATGTACTTTTGCAGATGCATTTTTCTGAGAACCATGATAGTTGTGAGTTAAAAAAAATTCACTGCCATCATTTACTGCACTAAATAATTGCTCTTATAAAAATGTAATTTCAACACAAAAAACACTAATACAGTTTTTCTTTTCATGTTCTATAAAAGAGGCACCTGGAAACAGCACACTAGAGACTCTCTGGGTGAATTTCACAGACAATTCAACTTCGGAGCATATTTTGGGCTCCTAATTGTGCAGCTTCTCTCCCAGCAGGTTATTATGATTAGATTGAAACATTTACATTTATATTTGTTATCTGGAAGAGATAATTAGATATTTTCACTGCAAAATAATTTACATTAATGGGCTGTAACTTTCAATATGTACTTTTAAACTGCACATTTAAATAATATAATATCTGTCTCCCTTAATTTTACTGTAATTGTCTCCTTGCATTGGCTTTATTTTTTCTTTTCAAAAACACAATTTCCTAGAAAAACATACTAAATTGTCTTCAGTTTATTAGTTTGAAATTTTAGAATAGGTAATATAGCAAGTTTGTTCAAAATTTTACTGAATACATAGTATGTAAAATGAAAGTGGCTTTGAAATAGAAGAAACAACAACAAAAGTGTAGCCCTGCCTAAAGACATAAGCGTTAGGTGAGGGATATATTTGTCTTGTGGGAGAGTGCGGTGGGGTGGGGGAAGACATGCTAGGACTGTTTTTCAGTCATTTTTGTGTACAATCTAAAACACTTATCAGTTGTTTATTAGAAACAAATTTGCCTTAATTATATCCCTAAGCTAGTTCTCAGTCTAGGGTTTGGTCAAGAATACTTTGTGGTGAATGACTAATTTTTAATAAATTGCACACTTAATACTTTGTCCATTCATCTCCCCAAATAATTTCACCAGCTATGATTTGTGTTCATGAGATAGAGAAACAGCTCTCAAGGAAGTCAGCTTAGAAGACTGTGTATCTGGTGCATCTGCCTAGATTCCACCTATAGATGGGCTTAGATCTAGTAGATATTATCAACACAATTACAATTACAGAATTGATTCCATGTAATGAGGGCTTCTGAAATATAAATGGGATACTCTCAGTGAGGAAGCATAGGTTTGGTCTGCACAATTCTGTGATTAGAAATGGGAAATAAGTGTCCCTATATTCAAATGACATTGGTAAAGTGTGGTATGATTTTAATTATTTTATGTCCTGTTTTTATAATAATTTAGGAAATAATGAAAGATTCCAATTTCTTATGAGTTGAGATGGACAACAAAATATATATGCAGGAAAACATCTTCAGTAGCCTGCATCAAAATATTTCAGGGTTCATAGTCAAAAGTCATGACTTCTAGTCAACAAAGTAGAAAATAATTGACCCTTCTTGGATACTTAGCAGAAGTTCAGTTTCATTGTCAGTAAATATGTGGTGTTATTAGTGACATTAAACATATATATCACTATATAAAAGTATAACCCCATGGAAGTGCTTGCATATGAACACTAAGAATGCAGTAATAATTATAATAGTGATAATAGAGAATCCCCACAAATGGTCTTTAGGGAATGTTCAGGGTATGATATTAATCACTCAATCTTCAACTGCTCCCAGAACTCTGTTCTTTGTAGCTTCTTTCCTAATTATGCTTTTTCCTAAGTAATATAAACATTCCCCTAGTAAACCTGTTTATGCTACTAATTAGCCACATCTGGAATAAAGTGTTTGCAAAGATAAGAAACAAAACATAGCTTTCTAAATTATGAATGCTTTTTTTTTGGAATTAGTAGACTCTGAAAAATACGGTTTGATTCTACAGAGTATTACATCCATGCTATTAATGCTTAATGTGTACCATTTAATGAAAGAGGCCACTCCTTTTCATATTCTAAAAAGCCTTTAAGTAAATAATCCACATCTAATGGTACTGCTATAGTCTGAATGTTTGTGTCTCTCCAAATTTCATATGTTGAAACTTAATCACCAAGGTGATAGTATTGGAAAATGGAGCCTCTGGGATGTGATTAGGCAGAGCAGGATTAATACTCTTATAAAAGAGATTTCACAGAACTAGCTTAGCCCTTTCCACTATGTGAGGATGCAGTGAGAAGGTACCATCTGCAAACCAGGAAGCAGGCCCTCAACAGACACCAAATCTGTTGGCACCTTGATTTTGGATTTCCCAGCTTCTAAAACTGTAAGAAATAAATGTCTGATGTTTATAAGCCACCCAGATTATGGTAATTTGTTATAGCGTCTGACAAGGACAGGTACTTTTAGTTTCATTCATTTTTAGCCATCAAAAATATCTGCAAAGACCCAATCCAGTGACCACTATCCAGGTCTCTGTGTTGCAAGGTTTCTTTTGCCATATGAATAGAAATATGCCTTGAAGGTGATTTTGTTCCCAGACTTTTTGTGGCATTCACATTCTAGATCGAATTAGAACAATTAATTGAATATTATTCTTCAAATAATTGTGACTTTCAGCTATCTTTCCTGCAGGTAGCACCTGAGCAGCTCTTGCTAAAGCATCATTATTGCATAAGGGTAGCCCTGAAATTCCTAGTCTGGTGATACTCTGTTCTGGCAGCTTCATTTTCACACACATGTTTCTTCTTCATATATAAAAACCTTCATCACATATTTTTAATTCAAGCTGTCTTCAATTAATCCAGTACCATAGAATCACCTTCAACTTAAAAGCCAATGTCTGGCATTCCCTCCATATAGAAAGTGGATTGAATTGAATTGCACTACTCATAAAAGCCCTCATCACAATCCTGGGGTCATCACTCGTGCACTTTCCTAGCTTTGTGTGGACTTTAATATATTTAACGTGAGACATGTGTGCCTCTTACAGAACCTTCAGCCAGCCTTCAAATCAGATTTGCTGCATGCCAGCATCCCAGTGCTACTCCAGCCACCGGGGATATGCAAGGGGCCCTGGTCTCTCGGAGCTGTGTTTTCATATGGTGAAACAGACTACAAAAAGGTGAAAAGTAACCAAGGCAGTATCAGGTAATGAAAAAGTATTATGAAGAAATTTAAACAGAAAGAGAGAGAGAGGGAGAGAGAGAGATTGAGTAGCTTGGAGTTAATGTGACTGAGAAATCGGGCTCTGAGAAAATCCAAGCAGAGGATTTCAGGAGGAGGGAAACATCAGGAGAGTATCTCGGAAGCCAATATGAACTGGGTAGGCTCTAGGGAGAGGGAGAAGCTGGAGTGACCAGTTTCCTCTGTATGAGAAAGGGGAGCTTGGGAGGAAATGAGGTTAGAAAACTAAGACTTGCAGACCAGGATAAGAAGTTTGGATTTCATAGAACACAGCTCTGCAATGGGCTTGTTTTTTCATAAATTCTTCTGTATGTTTAACTCGTTTAGATATTTTTGGTGGAATTATTCATGTGTTCCAATATGAAAGACTTATACTAAATCTAATAATGAATATCTGAGTGAAGAATTGCAACATGACTAACTTCCTGGTAATGAACATACAATTAACTTGAACAAATTATTCTTATTTTTAAGTGTTACTGGCCATTAATAAGCGGAACAGTCATCAAATTTAAAAATACCAATTTGTACAATTACAATATTGAAAATATAATTGTTTTAACAGGATGTGAAGAAACACTGGGATTTACAGAATAAGGACTTCAGAAACTGAATTCACAAAAAAAATATGAAAAGATGTTCAATCTCACTGGGAATCAGGGAAATGAAAATCAAACCAAAGTGGTGTAACATTTTACACTTATATTTGCAAAAATTAAATCTATCTGTAACAACTATCATTGAGGATTGCAGTGGAAACTTTCATTCACTACTTGTGAGAACATAAATTTTTACAAGCCTTTTGAAGATCAATATGGCATATCTAGTAAAGTTTGAAAAATGTATATTTGCTGATTGAGTCATTCTGCTCATAGGTATAGGGGTATGAACCTAGGAAGACATGACCAAGGATGTTGATAGCCCTGTGATAATTTGGAAATAATCTAAATATTCACTTCCAGGGGGATGCATTAAAAAGATGTATTTATGCCTTGGAACATGATAGAGTAGTGAAAGTAAATGAACTAGAGCTACATGTATCAACATAGATACTCTCACAAGCACAATATTCAATTAATAAACAATGGCTTTGGAAGAATACATATGGTATGGTACAAATTATGGAAAACCCTAGAATATACAAAGCTATAATGTATATTGCTCAGAAATATATATGTATATATATATAAATGGCATAATGCATGGACATGAATAACAATGTCACAGAAAAGAATAATAAAATTACCATTTCTGGTTTTGAGGATTAACTTCTGTTAATTTGTTAGCAACTCTGTCAAACGGATCTTCTTACATATTGACATTCAGCAGAGAGTAGAGCCAGATCTATTCATTTATCTCCTTCAATAGCTAATCAAATAACACTACTTGTTTTAAAATTTCAATTTTAAAAAGTTTCTTTCATTTGAAGTAAGAGATTATAGCAATAGTCTTCAAAATAATAAGTTTGGCAGAGATTCATAAAACACACATTACACAATGAATTACAGAAATTAAAATACTATATATGTATTTATTTTTTCAAGTTTCATTCTTGCAGATTTTAAATGTCTCTATAGGGGAAAAAAAAGTCTCTCTGTTGAGTCCATTTTATGCTGCTGTAACAGAAGACCACAGTCCAGGTAATTTACAATGAGCAGAAATTTGCTGCCCCATGGTTCTGAGGGCTGGGAAGTCCAAGATCAAGGGGCTGGCAGCTGGAGAGGGCTTTCTTGCTGAGTCATTAGTTGGTGGAAAGCATCACATGGGCATGAGAGAGGGGTGGGGGGCAAAAGGGAGCTGAACTAGTCCTTTTATCAGGAACCCACTCCCATGAAAATAGCATTAATCCATTCATGAGGGCAGAGCCCTATAGCCTAATCATTTCTTAAAGGTTCCATCTCTTACTACTGCTACAGGGGCAATTAAATTTCAACATAAGTTTTGGAGGAGACATTCACCAGTGAAGAACTTTATGGATAATTTATCATAATTTGCATTTTTTGTTAAAAAGTTTAAATATGTCCTTTTGCTCCAAAAAGCAGAGAAAATGAATGAATTCACTGCTTTATAATGAGAATCTAGTTCTTGCTGAAAACAAAGTATTCAAGCATTGACTATTTAATTTTTTTCTGGCCATGCAAGGCCAGCCTCTTTGGCCATTCCTTCTGGTATTCTTCAAATTTTGATTTCTTTGCTATATAATGACCATTTCACTGTATTTTGTTGTGGACACAATGAATGGCATTCTCTGTAATTTCAGTGCACTGATCTTTAAGAAACATTTTTTAAAACTTTGTATTTCACTGTACTTTGTTCAACACTGTCACTACTCAAATCCATAAAAAAATTTCATCCATAAATTAAAATTAGCACTTACCAAACAAAAGTATTACTCATCACAATTTGTATTGTTCCACTGTTTCAAGTTTTAAATTCAATAAAAACTCAAAGTGGGCACAGAATAACAGAATTGGAGCAACTCAAATTTGATTACTTCATTTTTTCCCCACTGTGTCATTATTTTCTGTTTTAAACCTACTACTTAAACACAGGTACATGTTTGCCACAGAATTCGAAGACATCAACTGTGTCTGAAGTGAGCTAATGATCCCCAAACTTTGAAAACTCATCCTATAAACAGACACATGTTGCTGAGTTCTCTGAAATAACTATAATGTGGAACTCAACATATATTAAGGATAAGTAGTAAAAATATGCTTCTTTGGAGCTCACATATAGGCTATTAAAGCTGAATGGTAACAGAACTTAGACCAACGAATGATTTTTTTTTAAGAGAACATGTATTTAGTGCTGAAGTAGTTTAGAATTGCATGCTCATGGTGATCATAAAAACTAGGTTGGGTTTTGGTGAGTTTTGTCACTTGGAAATTTGACACGGACAACATCCTCTCTTACTGCCTGTGCCAGGGGAGACCCTGTTTCTAGCACATGATTGATCTGTGGTCTGTGGATTTGCCTTGCTCATTTCCGTTCTTACTTAACGTCCTTCCTTTTCCCGATCCCAGTATCCAGACTGTCCATCCCCACGAAGTCCACTCTTAATCCCTTTCCTCTCCTAAACCTTCAGAAACACAAAAATGGGAGCAGCTTTCATACACTGGCCCTCTGCATACATGTATCCTCGACGCTGTGCAGTACTCTCGGTGCCTAACTAGGATGGTCTTTGATTTTTCATGCACTTCTCATCCTAAGTAGTCATATTAGAAAGTTGCAGGGCCTAGCACTGTATTTTCACTGGTCTTTTGAAATCTTACTGACTGATTAAAGGACAGGAGTGAAGAGAGAATATACTTTGTGTATCCATTCATTATATTTGTGAATAAGTAATATGTTAGCCAAAAGTCACTCAGGCAAAGACTCAGAATTTAGAGTCCCTGGGCCCCACCTGAAGAGGTTCTGAGCCACAGTGTCTGGCTGTAGCAGGAATCAAGCATTTGAATAGTGATCTCACCCCGATCTCACTAGGTGATGTTGATGCAGCTGATCCTTGGACCTGAACTGGAAAAACACTTCCTCAGGGGAATTGATACTGTGTATCAAACATAAGAGCCCACGCAACTTAGGGTAGTCCCTTCTTGATCAAAATTACACTGGAATGATAAAGTGAAGACAACGTCCAAGCCCATTTTTGTTAGTAAACAAATATTAGAATAAAAGAATGCATGAGAAAATATAGGACCACTATTTTTACATTAAGCACGGTGGTTGACAAAAGTATTATTGTGCATCTTTGGGTGAAAGAATAGAGTTGTGAGTGGGGGCAGAAGCATTGATTCTGTAACGTGCTTCTTAAAGGGAAGGTGTCACTAAGTGTGTTTATACCAATTGGATAGTGGTACAAAACCAAGGTGGGCCTAACCCTAGACTCAGACAGACTCCGAGCTGGATGCTTTCTCAACATCCCCAAACAAGTTTTCAAAAGCTGCAAAAATGGCCTCAGAAAGTGGGAAGGAGAAATTAAATTTAGTTTTGCTTGTAAATAAGAAATATCCAGAATCCAAACACATATGCTCCATGCTACACTCTGCTCAGATTAGCATAATCAGAAAGTCATATTTGTTAATTCCAGATCAAGGAAGGAGTTCTAGTCCATCTGTTTCTTTGCACAATTTGAGGACCTATTACAGACACAGTGAGAACATGTTTGTTTATTGCCATTTTAATAATGTTGGTTATGGAGCAAGGCGTGCTCAAGTCTCCTTGCTTCACTGAGAGCAGTGAGGGTCTCCATTTCCCTTCAGGGGAGGTGGGGAGAGCTGTGGTAGCTGTTTTCCAAGCAATCCTAAACAGCAATCTTGGATGCAACGTGGAGAAGAACATTGCATCCCCGTAACGGTGTAGAGGAAATAAAGAAGACAATGGCTTCAAAAGAACCGGGACTGACCCAACGCCACACTTGCATAAAGAGTCGCTGGGGGAATGTTATTGCATCCTCAGTCCACGTAGCTTTTCTCCCGCAGCTGCTGTGGGCTGCCAAGCAGGATGGCCGTCCAGCAGTGAGCATGGTCACCTGTCCTGATCACCAACCGTGCTGGTGCTGGTGGGGCTTCCTTCAAGGTCTTCCCTCCCAGAGGTTAACAAGCTTAATCTGTGCTTAGTGCAGGAACCGGAAGGTCAAAGGTGTATGAAAATAATTGGCAGGTGAAAGGAAAAGCAGCCTAAGGATAAGGCCTCAGCTCTGAGCCTGAGCTTCTATCCTGCCGTGACTTTAATGAGTCTCCTCTGCTGGACTCACAGTTCTGATTAAACACCATTCTTGATGAATGAGCCGGTACAGTCCACACTGGGGTCCCACACTCGGATGGGAGTCAGAGGGCATGTTTAAGGGTGTTTCACAGGTCACACAACAACAGAGCCCATGGAAGAACACAAATGTCAGAAAGCCATTTGCCTTTTCACTGGAAACTCGATTCCATTCTTCTTCCATTAAAGTGATTTCTCGCACCTTTCTTTTTTTCCTCCCTAGGCTTAGCAGCTCACTGAATACAGTACATTTTAGAGTTCTGAATAATCAGGACCTGATATCCTCTTGCCCTTGATTTACTTAGACTTGGTAGGAAATGACCTGTTCTATACATGCATATTTTCTAAGTAGACATCAAAGCTTACTCCTTAACATGGCAAAATTTATTAAAATATTATATATTTTTTCCTTTCATACAGCTTAAAAAATATGACTTAAATAATTCCTCTGGGACTGAGGGTGCTGGCTTTAAATACCAGTTATGTTGTTGTGCCAGCAAGTAGCAATGCAGGGTTTGCCCTGACTTGAAATTGTCCTTTGCTCTGTGCCTTGGAGCACTTCTGTTTGATGTTTGAGCTTTCTGGGCTCATTCCACCACCGAAAGACAAATCTTGTTCAAAGCAGTGCTCCATTGCTACCACTCTTTCCCCACTTCTAATTTAATTTTTACCCACATGACCAATGTCTTTTCAGAATGTGTGTAGAGTAAGGGTAAATTAGGATCCTGAGTGACAACTGATGAACTAATTCATAATAGAACACATGACATCCGTATTGAATGACCAGACAGCCGTTTTACTTCCCAACTGGATTCATTTTTAATCCAAATCATTGAGGCTGCTGGTTAAGTGACCTCCAAGCATGGAAGGTGGGCTGGGTAACACCGCCTTCTGGTTTTCTGACCGTGGGTGTAATCCTGTCAGAAAGAGGAGCGAACAATCTATATATACTTTGCATTCATTTTGGTAGTGTATAGGCTGTATTTGACATACATTTTGAAAGTAAATATTAAAACAAGATTTTCTTTTCTTTTGTTTTACTCATGACGTTGACATCAATTTCAAAATGAACTGTTGCTCTGAAGGATGTTTCACAGGTGAAATGAGCTACGAGTACCTCTACCCATAGCAGCATAGTTTGGAACGGCAAAATCTAGAAATGGCTTGAATATCCAAAATAGGTGCAGTCTAAAGCAATGATGTTTATCTTTACAATGGAATAGTAAACAGCTGTACAAACAGAAGCTAAAAGAAGACTTTCTCTCTGACCGCTGTGCATGATTTCCTGCCTGGCGACCAGACTGCTGCAAACCGCAGGCCTGCAGCTCATCACTGCCGTGGAAGTTTCTCTCTCCCTCCCCTGGTGGGTGGGCAGCTCTCCTCTGGGGCCAGCACCCGCTTTCTCTCGGATCTCATTATGCTCCGATGCTCCCAGTCTGCATCACTGTCCACATCCAGCCAATGGGATGGAACCGGGGCACAGTAGAGGCTCAGCTGCTTCTTAACACGCTCCGTCTGAAAGTGGAGCGTAGCTGCTACCCACATTCTGTGTGAAAGAACCAGTCCCAAGTCCATCACTGGGTCCACAAGAGGTTGGGAAGTGCAAATCTGGTGGAGCAGCTGCTTTTGAGCAGTAACTGCTTCCTCTGAAAGGGGAGAATGTATTTGCTGAACACCAGCTATTTCTGCTACAATCTCATTTATTTATCATTCCGTGAAAAAAGTAAGGTGCTCGATATTGTTACTGTCTCTCTTTGTCTAAAGAGAGGTTGGCATATACATTTGTGTTTGCTTGTGTATGCATTTAGAACTAGTAACCAAGCTCATCTATGGAGAGGGTTTCTGGGAATTAGCAAACAGGAAGTGGGGCAGAAGAGAAACTTCACTGTACAATTTCATATGCTTTTGATATACTAACAATGTGAAAGGAATTACCTATTCAGAAAACAAAATAAATTTAAAATGTAGAAAGAGAGAGAGAGAGAGAGAGAGAGAGAGAATGCCACCAATCTAGACAGAAGGTAAGAAACATGACTTCCAGACACATTGTAGACCCAGCTGGCTCAGGGCCATGGCCATCCCACAAACAGTGTGGGTGTGGACAGAGCCATCTGGGGTCCTGTCAGTAGCTGCAGTCTTGAAGACTGTGAGCAATGCGTAGGCGAAAATGTACCAGAACTGATGTCATTAAAGGAAATTTGCTTTTCTTTGCTCAGAAAAAGAGAGGCAGAAGTTTATGGAAAGAATATCTCACTTCATATGCTCTGTGAAATATACATAAGCAAAGCAGGTATATTTTCATAGCTTTTATGTAAATAAATGTTTCTTATTGACCCCCATGGAATGGAGGAATCTTCAGCACAGAAAATGAAATATTGGTGTCACTTCACATTGCAACTGTCTCCCCACAGCATGCTCTTACGGATTTAGAAAAAGTAGGGTATCAGTAGACAGCTAAGGAAGGAGTCGCTGGCTGGCTACTGCCTATAAGGGAAGATGTTCCAAGAATGTTTCATCCCCATCTTGGAATTTTTGTCATAGGACTCACAGGTGCCCAGGGACTCACTTCAAGGAAAGTTGTAAATGGGAAGACTCCCTGTGATAGGAGCAATAGCCCCTGGACGCCAGCCCATTATCTCCTTAGTGGATTCAGTTCACACAATCCCACCTGCTAAGTGAGGGCAAATTGTCCTAGGAGCAAGGTGTGAAGAGGGCGTGCACAGGAGCCGTGTCCCAGGAGGCACCTGGACAGCTCTGGGACATGATCTCTCAGAGAGGACTGGAAAAACATTCTCCACAGTGTGGCTAAGGAGTGAGTCTAAGCATGGTGTATTGTCTCAGCCACTCATCTATGTTCCAGTTACCCAAGAGATACGCTAGAGAACTCTGGTCACCACAGTTACTGGTGATATATCCTTTCCCTAACCGCTGTGTGTTTCTATTAGATAGATCAAAAAAATTCTGTGAATGGGCCCAACAGGAGAATGTGTGTGACAACATCCCTATGAAAAGTGTCTTACTTTGTGATTCTGTTGTGTGAGTATCACTGATATCTTATATGAATAATCACAATTTGCATCCTCAAGGGGTTCCATAACTCATGCGGGAGACAAATTGAAATTAATAGGATCAGTTGTGATTAGTGCTTTGATAAAAGCGTAGACTTGTGGTTCTCAGATTCTTTCAATTTCAGGGACCCATAAAATTAAAAATGTAATACAATACAAAGTTGACATTATTTGCTTTGTCAAGAAAGTTCTTAACTAAAATCTACCATTTCTATCACCACCATTTCATAAAATAAAGGTTATTATAACATAAAAAACTGAAAGTGTATGATCTCAAAAAAAATAATTTCTTATTTTTTAAATACAAATGCTGATAATTTTTACCTTAAAAAATCCTGACATTTTACAATATGCAATTTTTTTAGTACAAGTTTGTCATTTTGTTTTCAATTTGGGGACCTATATTCAACAGTGAGATATGAAATGGAACTTGAATGTTCAACTTCTTCAAGTAGCATATTTACCACAGTCATTTTAGAAAATTGTTTCACATAGGTTTTATGGCAAAAATTGAAGCAATATTCTTAATGATATTCAGTGAATTCAGCATACGTATTTCAGGTAAATTGGCATAAATTAAGGCCCTCATTCCTATAGCTACTTTTTCTTTTAAGATCTGGTGTCTCTCCATCAAGAAATATATCAGAATCCTAGTGGCTCATGTGAGCCTTGTAAGGTATCCACCACACCTGGGGCTGTGTACTTTGAGGGCTGAAGTCATCAGCTCAGAGAACAGGAATTTTTCTAAAAAGGGTGCTGCATATTGCAGAAAATGTCTTGGACCTGCACGGCCCTACTCCCTGGCTGTTGGGAATATTTAATAAAATTTTGAATTTACTCTTAGGAGTGAAGGTTGATTTCAAGGGAAGGTATTTTTTTTATTATTTGTTTTTTGTTTGTTAGTTTTAAGTCTGCAGATTTGCTCAGTGCCTACAGACCAGGAGTCCACCCATTGCTGATGTCAAAAATCCTCCAAACTGAGTCAGGTGCCAGACTGCAATGGGATGGCCCTTCTTCAGTCTGAACTCTTGGGAAACTTGTGAGAAATTAAATTTCTCATGCTTTATTTTGTCGTTATTCTCCAATAAAAACACTGGGACCAGGAGTCTCTCCCAGACCCTCATTCTCATCATGCTCAGAACTTCCCCCTGCACTGAGTTCTCATGACTTTTCTTTCTCCATAATTTTTTTTTTTTTTTTTGAGACAGAGTCTCGCTCTGTTGCCCAGGCTAGAGTGAGTGCCGTGGCATCAGTCTAGTTCACAGCAACCTCAAACTCCTGGGCTCAAGCGAGCCTTCTGCCTCAGCCTTCCAAGTAGCTGGAACTACAGGCATGTGCCACCATGCCCGGCTAATTTTTTCTATATATATTTTTGGTTGGCCAGATAATTTCTTTCTATTTTTAGTAGAGACGGGGTCTCGCTCTTGCTCAGGCTCATCTAGAACTCCTGACCTCGAGCTATCCACCCGCCTTGGCCTCCCAGAGTGCTAGGAATACAGGCGTGAGCCACCGCGCCTGGCCTCCATAACTTTTAAACTTGGAAAACTTGTCCCTTTTCATTTGGTTGAGATTCTCAACTTCTTCCCAGGAAACTTTCTCTTTCTCTTGTTTTTCTTCTTTATTCTCTTTATGAAGAGATTTACATTAATATATTTTTCTAGTGACGAACCAACCTTGCATTGTGGAATAAGCCAAATTTGGCCATGGTATGTTAGATTATACATCACAAGATTTCATTAAATATCTTCTTTGCAATTAATACATCTATGCTCATAATTGAGAATAGCCTATAATTTCCCCTATTGCCATTTCCTTGTTCTTTTACTCAAAAGAAAAAAAAAAAGTTTACAATGGCTTTCTACTTCCTAAAAGCATTTTGTATGAGTTTAGAAATAATCTTTCCTTGAATGTTGGTTAAAATGTCCTTGTAAAAGCTCTTTTGGTTTTTTGTTTGCTTAGGGGAAGATTTTTAACTACATATTCAATTTCTTTAATGGTCAGACTTAATTTCTCCTCTTGAATAAGTTTTGGTAATTTGACTTTTTTATGGAAATTTTCCACTTTATCTAAATTTTCAAACATACCAAGCTAAAGTGTTCACAGGTTTGCTTATAACTGTTTTGATCTTAGCTCTGACTGGAGACAGGCTTCTTGTTTACATTTCCAATATTGCTTATTTTGTGCCTTCTGCTTTATTCTTGATTAAAATTTCAAATGATTTGTCAATTCAGTAATCTCTTTAGAAATCATTTTTGGTTTCTGTTGATTCTCTGTACGTGTGTTTATTTTCCATTATATTCAGTTCTGTTCTTATATTTATGATTGGCTTTTCCATTTTCTATGGATTATCTTTTTTATAAAATGTTACATTGGATACTCAGCTCATTTGTTTCAGCCTGTCTTCTTTCTTAGTAAAAGCATTTAAGGTTATGAGTGTTTATCTCCATAGTCAAATCCCACAAGTCTTAATTAGCATTGTTATTAGCATTCAGCTCTAATTATTTTTAATTTTTAATTATGCCTTTCAGTATCCTTAATAAGTACGAGTTTCTTGGTCTTTCTTCTTCTTTTATGACCTTCACACTTTTGAAGAGTAAAACTCAGTTATTTTGCAAATGTCCCTCAAATTGGGGTTTGTTATGATCTATTCTTTTCCTTCGGTGTTCTGCATTTTTACCACTATGTGCTTAGGTGTTGGTGTCATTCAATATTTTTCTCCTTAGAATTCACTGGACTTCCTAAATTGAAGCTTCATTAAGGATTGGTGTTTCTTAATAATTCCAGAAAATTATCAGCTATTGCATCTTTAAATATTTCCTTTTTTCTAACTTCTCCATTATCTCCTTTTAGAACTCCCATAAGACAAATGTTGGGCTGTCTCACCCTATCCTCCATGAACTATCCTTTCATTTTTTCATCTCTTTGTCTTTTCATGGTGCACTTTAAATACTTTCTTCTAATCTTCTATATCACTAATTTTATCTTTAACTATGTCTAATCTTTTTGTCCCGCATGTTGTTCTATCAGTTAGTTTTTGGCTTGTTATGCAAAAACAGTGGCTGAAAACAATAAACATTTAGCATTTCTCACAATTTTTTGGGTTGGCCAAGTTGTTCTCCTGGCATGGGACTGCTTTTTTGGTTTCTGTAGTCAGCCAGCAGCTCTGTTGTGCCTCAAACATCTAGAAACATCTAACTCACATGTTTGGAGGTTGGCTCATTGTTAGCTGGAGTGTTGGGGATCACTTGGTTGTGTTTCTCTCGTCATCAGGCATGTTAGCCTGGGCTCACTGACAAGGTGGTAGGTTTAGGATTCTCAGGAACATCAAGAGGGCCACCCCAATTTGTAAGCTCTTTTCAAGCCTCTGCTTACATCATGTTTGCTAAGACGCCAGGAATGGGCAGAACCTGTAGGATAAATTCTGGCTCCTGTACTTTCTTACTTCTATGATTTCACTCTTTATTAAGTGCCTGGCACCTGGAGAAATTCCTTCTTGTCTACATCTCAGTCATATATATGGATACATGATATGTCAGGAGTTGTTTCTCTGAATCCTTCATTCATTGGCCAACTAAAAACAGAATTCTATATATAATCTTTTTTTTTTTCATCTTATTATGGGGGTACAAAAGTTCTGGTTAGATATATTGCCCATGTCCCTCCCA
>CM052441.1:3065271-3100626 GCA_028533085.1 Varecia variegata | reverse complement strand
AAATGATGTTGGTAATTTAATAGGGATTGCACTGAATCTGTAGATCACTTTGGGAAGTAGAGACATTTTAACAATGTTGATTCTTCCGATCCACGAGCATGGTATGGATTTCCACCTATTTACATGCTCTGTGATTTCCTTCCTCAGTGTTTCGTAGTTCTCTCTATAGAGGTATATATAATCTTAATTCTGGTGTTCTGTAGTCGGTGATGGTACATGGACTAAACTGTGTACTCCCAAAATTCATGTGTTGAGGCTCTAACCCACAATGTGACTAGACTTAGAGATAGATCTTTTAAAGAGGTAATTAAGGATAAATGAGGTTATAAGGGTGGGGTCCTATCCACTGGAACTGACATCATTCTAAAAAGGAAGAGACCAGCGGTGCGTCCACACTGAGGAAGAGCCGTGTGAGAACACAGTCAGAAGGTGGCTGTCTACAAGCCACAGAGAGAGGTCTCAGGAGAAACCAAACATGCTGGCACCCTGATCTTGGCCATCTAGCCTCAAGAACTATAAGAAAATAAATTTCTGTTGTTTAAGTGACCCAGCCTCTGGAATTTTGTTATGGCAACACCAACAAACTAATAACACAGATTTGGGTATTATTTGTGCTGCTGTGACTAATACCTAAAAATGTGGAAGGGGCTTTGGAACTCTGTCATGGGTAGAAGATGGGAGTGTTTTGAGGTGCATGATTGAAAAGCCCAGATTTCCTTGGAGAGATTGTTGGTAGAAATATGGACATTATAGGTGATTCTTGCGAAGTCTTGGATGGAAATGAAGAACATATTATTGGAAACTAGAGGAAAGATGATCTTTGTTATAAAGTGGTAAAGAACTTGGATGAATTGTGTTCTAATGTTTTGTGAAAAGTAAAACTTGCTTGTTCTTAATTTGGATATTAAGCTGAGAAGATTTCATTTATTCAATTTATTTAAATAGATTTAGACGGTACAATAGTATTTGTTACATGGATGACTTATATAATGCTGAAGTCAGGGCTTTTAGTGCACCTGTCACCAGAATAGTGTACATTGTACCTGATAGATAGATTTTTAATCTTCATCCCCTCCATCTTACCCCTTATTGTTTTTAACATCCATTACACCACTTTATGACCATATACACCCCTTTTTTAGCTCCCACTTATGAGTGAGAACATGTGGTGTTTGTTTTTCCATTCCTGAGATACTTCACTTAGGATAATGGTCTCCAGTTCCATCCAAGTTGCTGCAAATGACATTATTTCATTCCTTTTTGTAGCTGAGTAGTACACAAGAAAGTAGTAATACTTTCTTGACCCACTCATCAGTTGATGGGCATGCAGGTCAATTCCATATCTTCGCAATTGTGAATTTTCCTGCAATAGACATTTGAGTATATGTATCATTGTTATAAAATGACTTCTTTTCCTTTGGGCAGATATCCAGTAGTGGGATTACTGAACTGAATATTAGGTCTACTTTTGGTTCTTTGGGGAATCTCCATACTGTTTTCCATAGAGGTTTTACTAATTTACATTCCCACCAACAGTGTATAGCATTGCCTTTTCACTGCATCCAAGTCAACATCTGTTATTGTTTTTTGACTTTTTAGTAATGGCCATTCTGACAGGGGTAAGCTGGCATATCATTGTGGTTTTATTTTGCATTTCCCAAATGATTAGAGCCGTTGATCATATTTTCATAGGTTTTTGGCCATTGTCTATATTCTTTTGAAAAAAAAATCTGCTCATGTCTCTTGGCTACTTTTTGATGGGTTTAAATCTCCAACCCTCGATCAATGCAGTATCCACTATTTCTACCCCCAGCAGCGTCATAAACCACCCTAGTCACTGGATACTGTGGAGAAAGTCACACTTTGTGTTTGGTCTTCCCACTTCCAGTCTCACCCCTGCTAACCTGTTCTTGCTGCTCCTGCCACCAAAGTGTTGCTTCTAAAATGCATATAATCCCCCTGTGTACAGTCCTTCAGGGACTTTCTATAATCATGTCTAAATTCTAGAAAATCACACAAGTCCATGCAAGATCTGGTGATGCTTTTCACCTGTGTAATCCTATCTTCCTCCGATTCCTGACTAAATTCTATGTTCTGTTCATACTAAACTACTTTCAGTTTCTGTAATATTCTGAGACTTCTTGTCTGTCTGTATTCACATGTTTTGGACCCTCAGCCTACACTGTCCCTCCTTCCTGTCCCTTCGCATACCAGCTCTTGTGCCGTGGCCAGCCCCTCCAAATGCCCTGATTCCCCTCGTCTGGACTGGGTTCCTCGCAGACAAGCCTTCTTCTCCATGCCTTTATTGTACTGTCTTGTAATAATATGTTTATTTGTTTCTCCTTTTAGGAAAGGGCATCTTATTTGTCGGCATTCCCAGTGCCAAGCAAAACATCTGGTGCAGAGCAAACACCGAATAAATGGTTGCTGAATTACTGAATGAGTGAGTGGAACCATCAAAACGCATGATGACTGAGCCACAACCATTCAGAAAGATAACAGAACCCACAATGCTGCATCGTTGGTCGTACCATCACCATGAATAGCCATGTGCAGAGATACAGCTTTGTGGTTCGCAGTGCATTGCTATGTACTCATTTCTTTAGATCTCCTCAACAATCTGGTGGGAGCGGCCACTACTGCTGCTCACAGAGAGTCGTCTACTCCAGGCTCTCTACTGAATTACTAAAAACTGCCTCCCACCCCCCACTCCTGATAACCTTTATTCTATTTTCCTCTGAAAGCACTTGTGTGTTTCTATCATATATAGAATGTGTATATGCATTGTGATCATTGTTTATTTTCTATGTCCCCCTGCCCAGTAGTAAGTCCCATCAGGGCAAGCATCTTTGTCTTGTTCCCCATTATACCCCAAACACTTAGAACAGGGCCTGCCTGCTACACAGTAAGTTTTCAATTTATATTTGTTGAATAAGTGATTTTTCAGACTAAAAAAAAGCCTGTGATTCAGAGATGTGATTCACTTAAGGTTACCCAGCTGGTTTTGAGTGGAACTGTGTATGGTGGGTGTCAGAACTAAATCTATCACTGATGGCAAAAAGTATTTTCATCAAATAATCCATATTTTAAAGTACCTAACTTCTGGTGAAAATGTACAAATTAACACTTACTTAAAAAAATCAAGAATGTATGCAGATTCTGAAGGGACCAAATTATTTTAATAATCCTAAAGTGTCCAACTAACTCCCTTTTTTCAGTTTTCATTGAGATGGTTGGGCACTTAGGGCAAGAGATCAAATTTGACTATATTCTTGTGACCTTAGCTTAGAGTTATTAGTAGCATAAGGAAGGAGCAGGTGTGAGAAATAAAGGTGATGTTAATGATGCACGCTCAGACATCTCAAGTAGCATGAATGACTAAAACCCTTCTGAGTTCCTGAATTTTAAAACCTTCCTCCACCACCACCACCATTAATCTGGTTTCCATGCACTTTGGGTTTGAAGTGTGCAGTGCACAATACCTCAACAGTGAAATGCTCAAACAGCAATACCCTGAGCTATCTCCTCAGACGCTACTTCTTGATGAATGTTTAAGGGTTTTGCACAGAGGGAACCATATATATCTCTTCTCCATTTATACATACATATGTATGAGTATACATAGGCATACACACATACACACATGCACATATGCATGGGTATACATGTATGCACACACATGCACATACACACTTACACAAACATACACACATGTATATGCAGACACACACATGCATGTACACACATACGCATGCATTTATAGCCTTGCCATTTTCAGCATGGGCTTGAAGCAAGGAGTGAATCTTTCTTCTAAAATGGGTTTAAACATTCCTTCCAGAAGCCAGAGCACCTGGTTGATAGGACAAGGAGACCACAGAACACAGCTAAGAAACCAGCTCAGAGAACTCTCAGTATACGATGAGCTGCAGCATCACCTGACCTTCCACCAACCACTAACACAGGGGTAGCAGGTTGAGTAGTGCCTCCCTCACCAGAGGCACGTTCACCTGGAACCTCAGGATGTGACCTTGTTTGGAATAAGGGTCTTTGCAGATACCTTTGCAGATATCTTTGCAGATTAAGGTAAGAATCTTGAGATAGGATCATTCTGGATTAGGATGGGCCCTAAATTGAATGCGGGGTGACTTAATAAGAGACAGAAAAGAGACAGAGAAAGACACAGGGAAGAAGGCCACGCAAAGACAGAGGCAGAGACTGGGGTGAAGCAGCTGCAAGCCAAGAAATTCCAAGCCTTCCAGCAGCCCCCAGAAGCTGGAGAGGGCAGGAAGGATCCTCCCTTAGGGACTTTGGAAGGAATGTGGTCCTGCTGATGCCTTGATTTTGGACTTCCGGCTTCCAGAACTCTGAGAGAATAAGTTACTGTTGTTTTAAAACACCAAGGTTGTGGTGATTTGCACGGCATCCCTGGAAAACTAATATAACAGATGACCTCAATTTGCAACACATATCAAGAGGAAGCCAACTCTTCCACAAAATAAATCCACTGTTGATAATTCAACACCTAAAGAGTAAACCATCACTGAGTCTGAGTGCAGAACATTACTCAACTATCCACATTAATTATATTTCTTGAGGAGCGAGAAGTATTTGATGAAACAGAAAAAGGGGAAAGAGATCAAGGTTATCGGGGAGAAGCAAATGGATCGAAACTGGTAAATTCAAGAGCAGGGTAGAGGTCAACTGTCCTTGTGAGAGGGGAAACTGACACTACAGTGCAATGCTTTGTTTTCCTTTAAGCACACAGGTGGGGCTATCCAAGAGCATCATGGGGATCTGGCCAGGTAAAAGTACAGGTCTTTCTCCCTCCCATTTCTCCCGGCAGCAAGAGCTCCACTTTGTTACGGTAGCATTGTGAAGAGAATAGGGTCGGAGATGCATGTTCTGGCTCCAACTTCTCAGTTGAGGAAAGTGCAGGAAAGATTTCAGAGGTGTGCACCACAAAGAAGGATATCATGAAGGGGAGAACATGTCTTGTATAGAAAGGGTGTAAAATGAGCCATGGTTCTTTTGAGAGGCCTTCCACGGACCAGGCAGCCATTGTGTCTGTGCAGAATCAGTGTTCAGTTATAAGCTGGGTGACTGCATGTCCCCGTCTTTGTTCCTATTTATTTGGACACTATAGCTTGGAAGAAGACATCAGAAGTCTGCAATGTTGGAAGAGAACTGTGGATGAGATCTGCCAGGCACTCATGTGAGGTCTCAGCGTCCTGGACTCAGCAGCGTCTCAGTTGCTGTTCTCTCCTCCCAGGGAGAAGTGTCCACTCTCTCCATCCTCTGTTCCGTACTGATAAGGAAGTAGAGATGGGTGTGAGTACCCACTATAGGGCCTCTGTAGGTGCTGTGTAAATATGTACCATAATAAGCATGCTATTCTTATTTAGTCATCCCTAATGAATCCTTTGTCTTCTTCCTAAGTCTGGTGGGATAGCAATGAACTACGTTGTTTGTGCTACATGCTAATGTTAACCTGGATGAACTACGACTATTAATAATATGTCAATACTGAGTGTGGGCAAAACTGGCCAGCAGCCACCCCTTGCAGAGCTCCATGTAGGGTTACGTTGTGAGAGAGTGTGAGAGGCTATTCAAACCCCAAATGCCGCATGACAAGGCCAACATGGGCTGGGGGCCAGGCAGCCGTGTATTCCAATTGTGCCACTGCCACTGGCTTACATAAAATCTCAAAAAATAAAAGTACTGCATCTCAGCCTCCTTATCTCTCAAATTAGAATGGCACTTAGTGCATATCGCTTTTCTGAGAAAAAAATAATGACTATCACGAACTTAGCAGGCACTCAAAATAAAAAGTACCCTGAGCACAAGGGGCAGTGAACACAAGCTGTTGTCAGCCCGGGGGCAACCTGCCCAATTTTCTACCTTTAAATGGCAATTTTTGTGATGTCTCCTATACCTATATTGAAAATGCATGCTCATTTTGCAATCCCCTGCAAGATACCAGCTCTGCCCCGACGATGACAGGACTTCCCCTGTAGCTGGCTCCAGTGGCTGCTTTCTCTCCACACTTCTTGCCCTCCCTGTGTCGTGCCTAGAGTAGAGGAAGATGTCCTGGATGGTCCTCATTGCCGACTCCAGCTCAGGTTCCCTCCCACCTGCAGCCCCACCGTGTGGTACCTTTCCCTGGCATGGTCGGCCGCACAGCCCACGCCGTCTCCACCATTCCCGGGAGATGATGACTTCTGACTCATGACTGCTTTATGCATCTTAAAGTGAATACGTCAAAAAGGACTTCTGACTCTGCCCTGTTCTTTTGCACTCACGGAGACCCCCCGGCCATCTCCATTTCTGTCAAATGGCAAGTCCATCCTCACGTGGCTCAAGTCCAAGTTTTAGAGCCACCTTTCATGCCTCCATTTCTCCTACCCCTACAATGACCAACTCATCCCAGTTTTCCCAGGACTTCCCATGTCCCAGGAAACCCCTCTGTCCTAGTTAAACCAGGTAGCTGGTTAACCTACTCGATTTCAACCAAAAAACCTCTTCGGTTTGACCTCCAAAAATACTCAGAATCCAAACATTTCTCATCACTTCTGCCGATATCATCATCATCTGAATGACTACCATCTTATTGGCAAGGTGTCCTACTGCTCAAAATCTCCTTCTTCCTCTCTTTTCACCTACAGGCTATTCTCAGCAACCAGTCACACGGAACTTCCTAATGGCACCTGCACACATCAGGCAGGGCCTTTGCACTTGCTGCCCTGGCCCCAGCCTGGAACTCTCTTCCTCCAGTTCCTTGTTCCCTCACTTCCTTCCCAGCCATGCTTAAACATCACTTATTGAGAGACCTTCTCTGATCAAGCTGTACGAAGCAGCAAAAGTTCCCTGGACTCCCCCCTGCTCATCCTGCTCTATTATATTTCAGGAAGTACTTCCTGAAGTCCTACAAATTTTCTTATTTATTTGTTTATGGTCCATCTCTCCACCCCCAGGTGGTGACATTTTGTGAATATGGGTCTTTGTTGATTTAGTTCAGTGCTGTATCCCCAGTGCTTAGAACAGGACCTGGAACATAGCAGCTGCTCGGTACATATATGTTGATTGAATATATCTATTTATCTCTATACAATACTGTTTCAGATTTCTATCAGGTAAAGTTAATGTACACCTCCGTTCTGTGGCTTGCCAACACCTTGGCACATGCTATGTTCTCAGCAAAGCGTGAGAACTCTACCTTGAAAAGCCAAGTCCTTATGTGGATTTAACCAGATTAGGTGAGAGGAGCAGAAAAGAAAGCTCTGTCTCAAGTTTCCTATTGCCCTATGTCCTGTGCGAGACCCTGGGATGAAAATTGAACCCCAGAGCTCCTACGTGGAGTTTAGGGATCAGCCTATTCTGAGCATGTCTCCTGTCTTCCATCCTTCATTGGAAGCTCTTATTAAATGTATGTGCCTCTGACTGTTTTTTCTCCATTAGAAGGCAATTTTCTGTGGGGTACATTCTCAGTTTTATTTACCTCAGGAGTCTTTGTGGGGCCAATGAACAGTATTCCTTGAAAGAAAAGCTGTTAAACAATATTCTGGAAGAGGAATGCTGGACAGGAGAGCAGCAGGGCTTACCAGGAAATTGGTGATGAGAATGAAGTGTGCATATAGTTGGTGCACTTGTTTTGCATCTGGCATGTTGGGTCTGGCAGTCGAGAGGAGCTAGGGGAGGGCAGTTGCCTGGGTTTGGCCATTAGAGCTTAATTGACTGCATCTCTTGCCTTCTGGCTTTAGCAAAGGGATGTTTTCAGCCCAATTAGCCTCCAGGTTGCTTGGATTTGGTTTTGTAGGTATTCAGACTCATAATCTCTAGTAGGAAGGGTGCACAATTAGTGCAGCAGTGGTGAATCACTCTCCACAGAGGTAGATCTCTGCCTCCTACAAAGGTTTCTAAGAATAGCTGCTGCAGAAGTGTTGTTCTCAAAGAACAAAAGCTAAATGCTTTGTCTATAAAGATTCCTCTTGGTGCCTGACAGAAAGCATGATAAGAATCAAGAAAATAATTCCTCAGCATTCAACCTCTGTCCTGGACATCCTGGAAACACAGAAGATGCTACTCCCACAGTTACACTATGGGTATTTCATATGATAAAAGAACATGGTAATTCACTGTTCATTTTGTAGGCAACAGAAAATATTATACCTTTGTTTTGTATGACTTTCAAAAGATTTTTGCAAGAGATAAGTGAACCAAAAGCATGCTGCTACTACTTACCTATCAGCAGCTACTCACCCAATTAGAGAAAATTCTATGTTTTTTGAATATATCTAACTCTTCAATAATTTATTCTTTATTGTTAGTTATAAGTCATTCAACAAATATTTAACTGATAATTGTAATGTGCCAGATGTTGTGAAAGATTTTTGTATCTCTCCTTTGTATAAAAACTTTGTTACCATCCTCTGGGAATTTACAAGATAGTAAAAAGAGAAGAAATTAATGCAATTAACTCCAATAAAAGGCAGAAGCTTTAACGCTTAAAATATTATTCCAGTCCCCAGGAATGTGATTTTTTGCTGAACTTTTACCCTAAAAATTTAGTGCAATGGGAAAAAAAGTCTGAGGACAAGGTCTAAAGTTTTAAAAATATACTTAAAAGACTAACATTTTAAAAAATGTTGACAGTGTATCCCACTCACTTAGACATAGACATTTAAGCTTATTTTTTCTTAATCCTGTGTTTTTATTACTAACTCGACAAGTATTAAGTATGTAGTATGTGTCAAGCTCTAGGTGGGATACTTGGGCAAAAATACATCTATGCCTTAACATTGACCTCTTTGCAGTGGGAAGTGATAGCTCATGTGTTGTGAAATGAGTAAATGCTAGAGGTTATTTAAGATAGGTGGGATAGGTAGGGTTCTCTTCAAGGACAGATGAGACATTTGGGGGATCTTTCCAGAGGAGGGAAGGCTTGAGCTGAGTCTAAAATAATACTAATAAATATATTACCTAATATTACATTTAATGAATGATTTCTAAATGCTTTCTCTTCTCTAGTGCATTATAATACAGCAAGTCTTTGAATTAAGTATGGTTAGCCAGAATTTACAAGGGTTAAAGATGGAAAGATTATGTGATATGGCCAGTTCGTAACTGGTGACAATGAGATTTAAAACCAGATCCGAGAACCCAGTTCTCTTAACAGTGCCAAACCTCTCCAAAAGACAGGAGTTTACCCCAGTTATGGGAGGATATGAATCCCAGACTCAGAGTCAGCAGAGGCACATGCCTGGGGGTAGGTGAGCTTGGGCTACAAAGAGGGGACACAGGCTGTGTATCCTGAGCAGGCAGCAGAGGGGGAGGTGCGGGTGGGGCCAGGGCTAGGGTCCACAAACCAGACGTGAAGGGTGAGTGTGACGTGCGGCTGAGGGGAAGCTCTAGCAGCCTGGGAGTTGATGAGAATTTCAGTGAATGTGCTGGTTTTCTGACTTCAGTGACTTTGAATTATTTAATTGTTCTTGTAACACCCATGTGGAAGTGCTCCTGACAGCAGGAGCCTGAAAGAAGGGGACGGAGGTGGTGTGTCTTTGCTGGGGCATCCTGCCTTGTCATTTATTCTCTGCTTGCTGTTGCCCCAGTTGGAGTGCATAGGATCTCAGTAAGCAAATACAATTTGGCAACAAAATTATTGAGCTATGCAGTAATAAGTGTAAATTTTTCATTTTTACTCCATTAAACTTTTATCATAAAGTGTTTCATTTGTCTTTGTCACTGACAGGTATTATCTACTTTCACATTTTATATTTCTTTTCTTCATCAGATATTAAGGGCACACTGCCTGGCTTTATTTAGCATACCACAAAACACTGTTTCAAGGAATGCCTGCCTGGGGGTTAGTCTAGGGAGGCCACTGCCATCCATCCTGGAAAGAGCTCCGGGCCAGGGGACCCAAGTTTTAGATCCAGATGTGCAGTGAGCAGCTGTATAGTTGAGAGCAACACACTCGCCTCTCTTAGGCTGTTTGCTATCTGTAAAACATTGCCTGAGAGGACTTTTCTCAATTTTTGAGGGTTCAGCGGTAATGAGATAAAGCATGTTAATTAAATCAGTTTACATTTTTTTTTGTTTTCATTTTCTTTTTTTAAACAAATGTTGGAGAATAATATGCCTGGTTGTGAAGCAGACTCTTTGGGTGTAATCGACTTGCAAAGGGGCGCTATCTAATTTCTTTGTTTCTTTTCCAAAGATTCTAGAAAACATTTGCAAAATTCAGCAGTAAATTTAGAAATAACTATTAGCATTGACCAGAAGAAATTATTCACAGCCATGGACGGTTCTGTGGTCTTGGGTAACACGGTTCGGACCAGAGCTGGCTCTGTTTTCTACTGTGTGAAACCCTCTGCTCATAGGCTTCCTTTCCACGGCAGAAAGTCCGCATTAGTGGACAGACACCTTTCTTCTTAGATTATTTAATAGATGGCAACAGTTTTATGCACTCTGCACTAAGCTACTATTACGTATATGCAAGTTAAATGTCCACCAACATTTATTATAAATGTGGGCAAATTAGCTCAATCCTTCTTTTCCCCAACACTCTCACATATCAATTTTCAGACACTCGATGCATGGGGATATTGTGTTATCAATGTTATACAAATGTGGTTATCAGTCTGCAAATGTAGGCTACATTAATACCAATTGTCACTTACTAAAACAGGCAGAGAGCAATTCCCAGCCATAGGTTCTACACGTACCCCTACACACACTTTCAGTGAGCCCTGCCTCCCGGGCAACATTATCTTAATGGGCAATGCTGTTTCCACCAACGTGGGTCTGCCCTCAGGGATGCTATTACTCTCCATTATTATGCTAAAGACCATCATTGCCATCCCCATTAGCAGTGTAATCCACATCCTTTCTCTTACCTGGGAAGGTCTCCAACCTGCATATTCTGCCATTATTATCAAACCCACAGTCCAGCTTCAGATTGGAAGAGGCACTAAGCAGCTGTTAGAGCAGCTGGATGATCTTTAGTTGTAGGGTTTATACATTTGCAGGACAGGAAAACATCTGGGTAGTGGTAATAAGGAGCATCTCTTGTTTTTTCCTTCTCTGGTAACCCAAAAAGCATTTGCTTTAGAATTTGGGGGTGGAAGGGGATTTTTGATAAACTTTTAAAACCTAAGATTTTGGCTAAATTCAATTCCATCAATAATGATCTACTTGCAAGCTGAAAACCAAAAACCTTTCTGTATTATGCTTTCTAAATTAAGACAAAAGATGAAATCAGCCTTCAGCTCTTGACTCCAAATGTGGAAAAGAGCAAAGGAATCTCTGTTGACATCTTCTGCTTCTAAGGAAAGAATTTGACTTGGAAAGGCAGTTTATTTCCCTAAATTGAAATCTTCCTTCATGATGTGGGCACACTCTCCGGCCTCTGAAGGTTGACATCTGTGGGTGCCTGTGGGCAGCTCTCCTCAAAGGCTGAGGCTACTCCTGAGAGAGTGTAGCCTGTGATCAGCCCTGCCTGGCAGCCACAACTGGTAACATCCTGAACCTGCATTCTTGGGTTTGTCACAGTGAACACTAAATGTTTCAAAGCAGACTCAGGGAAACTCCACCCCCTATATTCTGTATTATTCAGGTCCAATAGAGCATCAATACCTTTTACAAAAGCTAAACCTGTTACACTCTTTGGGCTAAGAAAGAAGGTGATGTGATAAGTCATCAGATTGCAGTTCTCAGAAGAACTTTGAAGGAACCTGAGAGAGGTCCTACTCCAGTCTCCTGTCTGTGCCCCTGATTTTCTCTGCAACAGTCTCTGGACAGATGATATGACTGTTGTATCTCTCCTTGTAAACTCCCAGCAATAGGGGTACAGTCCTTTTTAAAGTAATGAATTTTAATTTTAGGATAAAATGGATAATTTCTTTCTAAAATTTTTGAGTGTTCTTGAGTAACTGTTTCATTTCCCTACTTGCATATTCATTTTATGGTAGTGGTTTGTGCCTAATAAATGCTTGAAGACATAAAGAGCATTTTTTTTAGTAACATTTCTTTTGAATAATACATTTTCATTTCAAATTTCTCTGCAAAATTATTGGGAAAGCAGCTCTTATATGTGTGTGTGTGTGTGTTTTGGGGGGTGTGCTCAGTAGCATAGAACAAACCAGCACCTGCATCTTCACTGCACAAAATCCTTGAAGGCAAAGGCGCTGTCCACGCGTGGAAGTGCTGATCTACGGAAACCACTGTACCCTGCAGCCTCTTCACCTTGTTGTCCAGTTTCTCTGTACACCTTTGTTCTCTTTAAATGCCAGATGTCAACATAATCAATTCACCAGAACAGAGGCCATTCTCATTGTAGTTCAGTGAATTGTCTACATGAAAAAAATAAAAATAAAAAGCAGAAAACATAAGCAACTATGGCATACGAGGTGTACAACATCACACGCTACACAAACCATAAATGCTGGGTGCTTCACAGCACTGAAGAAATGGAAGAGCAGGAGAGGTTGAAGAAAATAAATGATTGACCTTCTGGTACCATCTGTATTTAATGATTTCAGATCTAGTTACCCAGTGAGCCTGTCACAGATATAAAGGCTTCCTGAGGGCGCTGGAAGGCTGGGGCTGAGAAAAAGAGACCCCAGCACAGATGCTGCCACCCCCACTCCTCCCCTGCCCCACTACAATGCAGCTTTGATGGCGCTGAGTTTGGTTCTCCTAGAAGTCTGCGGTTTGCAAGCGTTTTCACATGGAGAAGTTCTGGGATTATTCACACGATTTCTTACAGAATAGAAATGTAAACTGAGAGTGTGAGTGCAGAATGGGAGAAGAGTTTGGTTTCTTTCTCAAGCTGGGCAGAACCCTGGGTGTACTGAGAATGTTACAGGCAGTTGTGTACTCCTGGGAAATTCAGGGCAAGGAAATAAGTCATCTAGGGGTATATTCCATCTGCTCCAACTCTGTTTCCACCTCATTTCCATTATAGCATTTCCATTTCTTTTCCTGGGAAAAGAAAACTGCTATTGGAACACACAGCAGTTGGGTATGACAGTCTCTTCCTGCCAGTTTACTGTCCACCTGCAATGTTGCAAGGTCTTAATACACTGTTATGACCGCAACATAGGAGCAGCAAGAAAGGGTTGTTTAAATTCTGGAAAATAACACAAGTTCATGGAGCTACCTCAGAATACTTAAATTATGATTCAGATATGCTTCAGAGGAAGTGAGAAATACTTGTCCCATTTGAGACACTGGAAGCAAATAAAATATATTTAAGGTTTAAGTCATTATTCTATATTAAAGATAAAATTTTAAAATTCCATAAAACAACAAAGATGAAAGCCTAAAATACAATTTGAAGGCACACTGGGAAAATTATTCTAAGTGGCTATAGATCCTAAGGTGGGAAATAAAAAGGAGCTGTCATTAGTCTTGCCAATGATAGATGCAGGCTTGATGTCTACTCAGGGATTCCATAGTGTGTATAAACTTGGCTAAATGTCTAAAGATTCTCACACAAAATTTCACCACCTAGGATGGATTTGACCTCTAAGAAACAGTGAGAACTTAAATATCTTGGCATGTAGAAGAGGACTGTCATGTGAAAAGGTGCTGGGCGTAGAGTTTTACCCTCCAAGGTAAATTTCACAGGTTACTATAGGCAGAAGTGTGTTGGTGAATGTTTAACAATCAGTAAATAAAAAAAAAGTAGGTGTACATATAGATACATATGGTAAATGCATAATTTTATTATATATTTTACTGATAACAAAATAACAATTTATAAATAATAAAATATCTAATATCCTTTATTGTTAATTTCATGTAGCAAATAGAATCTCACAGAATGGGTCCACTGATATTTGAAAAAATTCTCATTTCTGTAGCCAACCTATGGTTGTACTTGATGACAGAGTATAGCTCTGACATGAATGTTGGTTAAAATTTTTATTTACATTAATGAGTAAGTGAAAGTGAAACAAAGATGTATGGGAAACATCACTAGCTCATCAATGAGACTTCTTTTCTGAATAGGAAAATAGTTTTGAATACTAGAACAATATTCCTTCAATTTTTTGATCCATTCATAGTGTAATGGTAACGGAGAAGACATAATTTTAAGTTTACTCTTCATTATAGATATTTTTCAACACTTTCTTCTGTTTACACAATCAACAAAACAATAAATCAAGCCCTGATTTGTAGTATTTGCTGATTGCTGTGGTGTAAATTCTCCTGCAATAGCAGATTTCAAACTACCAACGTGACTTCACTGAGCACAGAGTGGGGAAGGGTCGTGCAGGAGAACACGGTTAGGTAACGTTTCCACCACACAGAGATGACAGACAGCAATGACCTCGAGACCATAGATATTAGTAAAATGTAGTAGAATAATTGAGAAATTAATTTTGCATATTTATTGCTTTTGTATTTAATATAATTTATTGAATTTTAACTTTATATAATTTAATTATTAATAAGAACTTGTTAAACAACAGGCTTGCAATAATTCCAAAAATATAACAACCGACTCTGGAACTCTTGATAGGAGGTTTTGCCTGTGAATACCAAAGGCTGTTGGTGCCCCATCCTGGAACATCATGGACAGTAGAGGTCTCATGTCCTTTTTTCTTAATCCAATAACCAATTTTAAATAAACGTTTGCTTTTCTCTGAGATCTGACGCTTACAACTTACATTCTGCAGCTCACATGTGCGATAGTTACAATGCATTTGCTGCAGCTGAAGGATGAGTGGACAACAGTTATGGAGGTAACATTGAAGAAGCACCTACCAACGTGTTTTTCAGATTATTCATACTGCTCAAAATCGCGCTGGTAAAGAACAGTGAAAGACGTTTGTAAAAATATAAGAGGTTTATGAAAATCTACAGCCCAGTTATTTACCCTTATTTTTAAAAAGATCATTGTGAGTGTTCATAGTTATGTTAATTTGCTCTCAATAGCTAGAGGAGGCGGTTCATTGCAAGAGTGCATGCCTCTTGTCATAATCAGAAAACATTAGGTGTAAATGAAAGGAAGTTCACATATCCTAGAAAACATATCACAAAAGTACAGTACATTAATGCAGATCAGGAAGATCAGCAATTATTGGGGAGGCCATTTTCTTCATTCCATTGCAAACTAAATGTTATAATTTGATTTAAATTCCAGTAGGAGATCTGTGAGCAATTCACTCATCACAAGACTACCAGGGGTTACTGTCAGTGCAGGAAAGGACCTTAAAAACCATCCATCTCATTTTTAAATGGACTTGGACTTTGAAGAGATAAATTTCCATCAAAATCACTGAAAGGTATTCAAATCTACATTGATAGGAGCACGAAAAAAATCACAGAGAGATTTCAAAAAATATTAATGCAAAAAAATTCTATTTTACCTACATTTACATTTTTCCTTCCCCCTTGACTAGCCCACAGCAATTTTCTTTCACCAAAATTTACATAAAATCCAAACAAATGAAGAAAAATAAGGAATTGCAAAGTAAACAGAATTATTTTAGCCTTGCAAATAGGGCTATCAGTTTGTTTTCAAGTCTTGAGTAAGTCTCAAGATCTAAGGACAAAAAGTTACTGGGAAAGAGATATTTCATTTCATTTTTTGGCTTTGGGGTACAATTGTACTCAGGATTGCCATAGTGAATTGGACCATGTTCTATGTAGACATAGTAGCAGGTTAATAGGTGAATCATAAAATTCAAATAATTCAAGCAAAAAACTGGTTAAAGAGAAAGGCAACAGAGAAGTAGAGATAAAGAGAGACCCTTGGCCTCCAATTAGGTTTCTGTTTTAAAATATAGCGTATTAACAGAAAATTTGAGGTATAGTAAGACCAACAATTCAGGAAACAATTGCCGTTGAAACAATAGTTTATTACTTATAGTTCCTGAGAGGAAGGTCATGACACCACACAGGGCTGCCAGGGAAGTGTTGGGTTGGTCAGGAAGCAGAGACTGGGTGGGAACTGCAGGCAAGAGCCCTTCTGGTGGTTTCTGAGAAAAGCATGGCTTATGTAGGGCAAGCCAGCTTCCGATTGTCTAGTCTGAATAATTTCAGTGGCCTTTGGGATATACAGGCTGTCCCTAGTTGTCTGAGACCTGGTCCTGGGGCAATTAGGGTAGGTGGATAGTGGCCCAGAGTGTGGGGGTGTGGACTCTGGATTGATTATCAATAGTTTGTATTTGAAAAGAGCACTCCAGGAAGAAGTCTCATTTCTAGGAGGAGGGCGGGGCATGAGGAAGGGGATATGAGGATAAGGCCAGGTGACTCAGGCATATTATTGGGGCATCCAGGACAAGGTTTGTCTAGCATATGCTTGTAGGACAGATGTTAAAACATCAAGTTTACAAAAAACTAGAAACATGGTTCATACGATTGCCCATGTTCAAAATGTTTCCAGTAGAATACTGAGCTTCTGCTGAATGCCTAGAACTTTCAGTTTGCCTATCAGTAAATTTGGGTGAAGATTTAACATTTACCTTGTGTGGAATAAAAAGAGAATTCATGGAGTAGCAGTTTATATAACACTCTAAGAGCCTTATGGTAAAAAGTGCAAAACAGATTCAGTGTTTAAAATAGCAACAGCAAGCAAATAGCATAGATGCATGGCAGAGGTTAATTCCATAAGCCAAAAAGCTAATGTTCTGAGTGAAGAGGGGGGAAAAAAACCATACATTTGTACTTGCAGTTGTAAACAAGAAGGCATGCTGGGTAGGTAGCCTGAAGCCAACGGAATTAGAAAAATCCTTTCTGAATTTTTCCTTTCCATTATTTATAGGCTAGAGAAGATTCATTGTTTGCAAAACACCAGGGGCAGCTCTTTTTCTACATCCATTGACACAGGAAAATCTTCTCATGGAGGATTTATTTGAAGTCCTGCAGTGATTTTTTTCCCCTTATATCTGGACATTTAAAATATAAAAAAGTCATGTGACATAAAATACTACCTTTGGTACTAACTCAACATTAAAAGGGACTTCTATTCTGAATGGGTTGGGGAAAAGTTAGAAAAGAATGAATTTTCAATAATATATAATATATGTCTAATTAGTGGAAATATTAATTGTTGAAATAATAATTTAAAATAGGTGGGTTTTTAATTGGATCATATCAAATGTAAGTATTGCCAAGAAAGTGTTTGTTTATTTTTGACATGGGTTTTCCATTGAGGTGAAGCTGATTTTAAGAAGAGAATTTAGGGAGAGTAGCACGCTAGAATTCAAAGTCCTCTCAGCTAGGGTGCCAGTATGCTCCTTCTGCTATTGTAATTTCTCCGGAAACCTCTAGGTTTAGGGAAAATATTAAGCACACTGGATCTGGCCCAGAAGGAAATTTTATCAGTTTTGCTGATACAGTAATTCTCATCTCCAGGTAAATTCCCTAATTACTCTTTTCTTTAGAAAATTTATGTATATTGGAGACATACAACATGATGTATACGTAGTGAAGTGATTGCTACTGTCAAGTAAATTAACATTTCCATCATCTTATGTACTATCCTTTCTTTTTTTTTTTAATTTATGGTAAGAGTACCTAAAATCTACTTTCTTTCTTTGAAAACTTTCAGTATACAATACAATGTTATTAACTATAGTCCTCATGTTGTACATTAGATCTCTAGACTTATTCATCCTACATTGCTACAACTTCATACTCTTTGACCTATTAATACATCTCCCCATGTCCCTTGGCCACCCGCCTTCCCCCACCAACCACCATTCTATTCTGTTTCAGTGTATTTAATTTTTTGTTTGTCTGTCCTAAAGATTCCACATACAACTGAAATCATGTAGTATTTTTCTTCTTATGCCTAGATTATTGCACTTGGAAAAATGTCCTTTAGATTTATTCATGTTGTGTCAAATGGCAGAAATTCCTCCTTTTTTAAGGCCGAATAATATTCCATTACATATATTCATACTACAGTTTCTTTATCCATTTATGTATCCACAGACACTTTGGTTCTTTCTATATCTTGGCTCCTGCAAATAATGCTGCAGTGAACATGGGAGTACATACGGTGGTGATTTCATTTACTTTGGGTATATGCCCAGGTGGGGGATTGCTGGGTCATATGGTATTTCTATTTTTAATTTCCTGAGAAACCTCCATATTGTTTTCCATGATGGCTGCACCAATCTAGGTTCCCACCAATAGTGTATAAAGGTTCATGCAACCTTTTCTCCACACTCTTGCCAACACTCGTTATCGCTTGTCTTTTTGACAAAAGCCATTCTAACAGGTGTGAAGTAATATCTCATTGTGGTTTTCCTTTGCATTTTCCTGATTATTAGTAATGTTGAACATTTTCCTATATCTGTTGGCCACTTTTATGTCTTTTCTTAGAAAAATATATATTTAGGTCTTTTGCCCAGTTTTTAATTGGGTTATTAGTTTATTTCTTTGGCTACTGAAATTTATGAGTTCCTTATATAATTTGGACATTAATTACTCTCTCCCCCAACTACTCTAAAGATTACCAAATTCAAGTTTAAGACAATAGAATTATTTCTCCATGTTATATACAAAACTAGTCTCATTACTTTAGAAATATTCACAGAATAATTTTTAACTGCATACCCAAGTCTTGTAGTATACTCAGATGCCCCCCAGACTTGATAAGCTCTGTAGTCGATAGGAAACACTGGTCTCACGACTTATGATTGTGATGAGCAGCAAAGGTACGAACTCCACGTTTCCATATCTTAGGTAGATCCTGCATTGTGTTCCATTCATTAGGACCCTTAGGTTGAAGGTATCAGAAACATATTTGTGTTAATTTAAATAAAAATCCAGAGGAAAGTGGCCAGACCTCTGCAAAAAATGAGGGAATCAAATAGGATCAGAATTTTTTTTCATCTCTGCCCCACTGTGACTATCTGCTAGATTTTTCTGTCTCTGCAGACTGACTACCTCAGCTTATCTGATTCATGTGGAATTATATATTAAAAAATGGCCACATGTAGCTCCAACATTGATCTGCTACTGATCAGTCACCCAGAGAGAGAACCTGGATCGACAATCAATCCAATGTCTGAGTCTGGGGAAGAGCCTCATAGGTCAAACTGCGGCGGTAGCCAGAGGCTGGGGAAACTTTGAGAGACTTTGTGGCAACAGGGCTGGGCTACTGATGCCCTGCAGGTGGGGGAGGGTGAGTCCTGCCAGGGCTGCTGGACAGCCAGAAGCATAGCTTGAGGAATTCAGTGAATCAGTGTTTGAATCACACAGTGCCCGGTCAGGTGCCATCACAGCCATTATAAAGTTTGTTGTGTTGTAAGAAATTGGTCTCAGTGGTCTTTTCTATTATATGCCCTCCCCCACTTCCTCCACTGTACATTGTGAAAATGCATCATGTTCACCTACTTGCTTCAGTTGGGATCTAGCTTTTTAAAAAATCAACTTGGGTAAAGCAACTAATCCCTTCCACTGTTTACCTCATTTCCTAACGTAAATGGACTCATGTTGTTCTTCTGGAATAGAGACCGTATCATTCACACACAACCCTGCCTTTTCCCTGCTGTTTCTCTTCTGCTTCCCCAGGTCTTGCAGGACACATGGCTGGCCCAGGGTTTTGGCCTCCACCATCGGCCCTCCGATCCTATTCCCTACTGCTCCTTCCCATGCCTGTGTAACTAACTGCCCTCGGAAATGAGGGGTCTTCACGCACTAATCACGGTTTTTACTTAGGCGCTTTCCTCTCTGTCTTCAGTGGTGTTGGGGTGAGCTACTCTCTTATGCAGGCGTACCTCCAAACTCACATTCCCACACCTGGTCTTCCCTAGCTATTAGGGGTCGTATTTTGGCAGGATGTTTAATTCTAATTTCCAGCTATTTCATCAATATCTCAAGTGTATGAGGAAGAGGGATTGAAGGAAAGCTTCTGGAGAGAACTCTCTTGCATATGCTTGAGATTTAATGCACTATTTGAGGGACCGGTGCCCTGATTCAATCAACCCTGCCTTTCCTTCAGGCACTGAGGGTACGAGGACAGTATCAGTGTGCCTGTATTGTTTGCTGGGCTACTAATTGATGATTTGATGTAATATTTTCATAGACTAAGCTGGAGCATGTTACTTAAGCTCAAAGTTAAAGTGGGAAACCCCTTTGTTCCAGAACAGAGAAACAACAGGGCAGAAGAGAAGTGGTAGGGAAAATAATAATAATAAAAATAAAGCAAGCTCCAGGCAACTTATCTATCTAGACATAAACAGAAGAATGGAAGAAAGATTCATATTTTTAATATAATAACCCTGTCCATTACAACACAAAGACATGTCTGTGTCCTGGAATCTGACCCAATCATATTAAAATTCTCCCTTCTTTGGGAAGAGAAGGAGGGGTTCTTTATCTTTCTGTGTCACTTCTGTACCAATTCTTTCCTTTCCCTCTTTTCTTCTCTCTCATATACACACACAGATACACACACACGTACAAAGATCACCTTTTCTTGTGTGTCATAGAAGATTAAGTTTGAAATCTAGTTGTGAAGATTACAAAGGTGATTTAAAAATAGCAGCTATAACAATATCTTCCGAGTTGCTTCTCTCTGCATCTCTCTGCATCTCTTATTTTGGGCTTTCACTCCTGAACTATTGCCATTCTCATTTCTACGACCCCCACCCCTTACACATTCACCCTGCTCACTGTCACTAAATTATTCACTTAAAGAAATATCATACGAATTAACTTTTTTCCATCCTCTTTCCTAATTTCATTTTCCTCATTGCCAGCCTCCACTTTCTCTAAAGTCATTGAATCATTCAATATCTGGTTTTGCATTCAGAGTTCTTCCCTGCCTTCTTCCCCCACCTCTTTTTACCTTATTTCCTTGATAGGCACATGCACTTTTACGTTTTCAACCCTTCACCACCTTCTGTATTAGAAGGTGGACCCTCCCTGGCTCCTCTGCTCTGAGTGTCCCAGTGGGCCCTCTCTTCCCCTCTCCAGTCACACTGTCTCACTCACCAGGGCTGTTCCCACAAACCACCTGCACAGACGGCTTTGCAAGCCATGAGAACACGCTCATGTTTCTCAATCCTCTCTAAAGACCCTTGGTAATTGTTCTTCATCAAGGCAGAAACTGGATTGAATTCCATACCAATATAAAATAAAAATAACATTTCCAATGCCAAAATATTTGTCATGAATCCAGAAGTTAGGACAGGCAGAGTCAGGAGCCACCTTTAGAAAATGTAGATTTTCATAAACATGCTACAGATATGTCAGTGGGATGTATGCTTTGAGTTCCTTTTTCAGTAGTGAAATTGAATTTGTACTGATTCATTCACACTCTCTCATCCATCCTGCCCTCCCTCTGGAACCAGTGGAGTGTTTCTCAGAGGGTTGCCTGGAGTTGCCAGTGCAGTTTGCAGCTATAGCACAAAGCAAAGTTAATTGCATAACAGGAAGAGCAAATCCATGACCTTGGGGCTAAGCATCCTGGTTCACAGACTCACAGAGCTAACCTGCTGGTAAGTATAAACAGGTACCTTGACTGCAAAATCTATCATAACACTTGAATTTACATGTCCAAAGGAGCAAGATTTTCTTGTAAGTGTTGCCTAATCATTGCTGGAACCCTATAAATATTAAACAGTAAGCACACAGAGCGACTATGTTGCTGTCTGCAACTTATTCTGCATGCACAATTAGAATAAATGACAAATTCATGTCAGTCTATTCAGATAGGGTGTGCATGGACAAAATTAATCATTTAGTGTAAAATATGAAGCAAAACTTGGATAGTTTAATAGTAAAATGGCATTACCAATCATTCTACCCTTCAATATATATAAATCTGGGTATGAATAGCAAGTCAAAATCATTTTTACCTAATAATACATGACACATTGTCATGATGCTGTTAATTATTGTTTTGCTGTGTGTCTATGATTATTAAACGTTTTCTCTTATGCAAGAATTTTGAACCTTTCACTCTGCCTTTTAAAGGGGCATTCTACAATTGCTTTACCATAATCTAAATCACCACTGATTCCTTTCAAGAAAATACCCATCAGTCTCTGAAGACAATGAGTATTTGGAAACTCTGTTAAATGATTTTACTGGAATTGAGGGTAAATATGTAGTAAACAGTCCTTAGCACTTTTCTGTTTGTTTGATGCAGAGGAATATGGTAAAAAAAAAAAAAAGAAAGAAAGATCTACGCTAGGGATTTTGTTCTGTGATTTACCAACTGTGTGACCTTGGTCAAGCCAATTAGCCCCTTCATGTTTGTTTTTTAATCTTCAAAAACAGGAGCATATTTGCTTTCTCTGCTTCAAGTGTAAGGATTAAATGAGATAGTTTATGTGAGAATACTTTGTAAAACGGCTCTGGGAATACATTGTTCTTCGTACGGTTACACATTCTAGAAGTGAAACATGGGGGCTGTGCTGGTTTTGTCAAAGCCTCGTGTCTTCTGTTTGTCTGGATCTGTCCTGTCCACAACTGGTCCTCCAGTTTTCCCAGGAGAAGTTCTCGAAGGGTAAAGAGAGGGGTGTCCAGTACCGCTTAGCCACATGTGTGCTCATGCATAGAATTAGGGAAAACTTATTTCCTTGAGGAATAAAGAGCTGAATTAGCATCTTAATTTAAAGATACCATTAAAACACATCATAATTTGATCTTTTTAAAGAAGCTGAAGTTCACTGGTAATCGTGATCTAACAATTACACTAGGTAAAATGACATTGTTATTGAAAATCGTATATTTCCAGAAGAACCGTGGTAAGATGTATCCAAAACAGATTCATTTCTCCTCTGTTACTGAAGGTCTGCTCTATGGGATCAATGTCTTTGAAATCAATGGATTCAAGAAGCAGCCATTTAACAAACAATTATTTAGCACCTGTTTGATGCCTTACAGCCATGAGTAAGGCATCACATTCGTCCTCTGGGATTTCCTTGCACTTCTAGTTCACTCAGCCAGTGTCTTTGTGCAGTTTCCAATTCACCAAGATAAAGGAAATAATTCCAATAAGACTTCCTAAAGGGTTTTTTTATTTTTGTAAGAAATGATATAAGAAAGAGAAGCTCCACTTGCTACTCTAACCTAGATGTCGGCAACACCTTGACCTTTGAGATTCAAATTAAATTGGCTCAAGTGTCCATGCTTCATACAAAAAAGACTATCATTTGATCCAGCAATCCCACTACTGGGTATCTATCTACAAAGGAAAAAAAGACATTCTAAGGCCGGGCGTGGTGGCTCACGCCTGTAATCCTAGCACTCTGGGAGGCCGAGGCGGGTGGATTGCTCGAGGTCAGGAGTCCAAGACCAGCTTGAGCAAGAGCGAGACCCCATCTCTACTAAAAATACAAAGAAATTATCTGGCCAACTAAAAATATATATAGAAAAAATTAGCTGGGCATGGTGGCGCATGTCTGTAGTCCCAGCTACTCATAGGCTGAGGTAGTAGGATCACTTAAGCCCAGGAGTTTGAGGTTGCTGTGAGCTAGGCTGATGCCACGGCACTCACTCTAGCCAGGGCAACAGAGCGAGACTCTGTTTAAAAACAAAAAAAAAAAATTCTATAAAAGAGACATCTCACTCGAATATAGCAGCAAAATTCACAATTCCAAAGATGTGGAAACAACCAAAGTACCCATCAATCTATGAGTGGATTAATAAAATGTGGTATATGTATGCCATGGAGTACCACTCAGCCATAAAAAATGGTGAACTAATACCTCTTGTATTATCCTGGAGGAACTGGAATCCATTCTTTGAAGTGAAGTATCACAAGAATGGAAAAACAAACACCACATGTACTCACCATCAAATTGGTACTAATCCACTAAAACTTATGTGCACATAGGAAAGTAACATTCATCGGTTGTCAGGCAGGTGGGAGGGGGAGGAGGGGATGGATAAATTCATACCTAATAGATGTGGTGCATGCTGTCTGGGGGATGGGCACGCTTGTAGCTCTGATTAAGGCAGTGCAAAGGCAATTTATGTAACCAAAGCATTTGTACCCCCATAATACTTAGAAATAAAAAAAAAAGGAAACAAAAGACTAAGTTCTCAGGATTTCTGGGGATTCTTGGAAGAGTTTGTATGGTCCCTAGGCACCTCTGATTTGGGGTTCTTGCTTCTGTTGAATTTGTTCTATGTTTGTGTAATTTCAAGCATAAGTTGTCTATTTTCAATATATGTTACTTGCATTAGGAGGCCTCAATTTCTTTATAGCTCTCTAACCCACAAATATGAGTACTTGTAGCAAACTTGTGCTGAAATTTCCATGTCACAGGAAGTGCTTACACTGAAGCACTATAAACAATTTAATATTGAATTAGAAAAAGCAATAAAACTTCTATAAGAAAACAGGGAAGACAACCTAAGTAACCTTTGATTTGGCGATAAGTTTTTAGGTACAACATTAAAGTTATGATCCATGAAGTAAAAAATAATGATAATTTGATTTCATAAAATTAAAACTGCTCTGGTCTGACAGAACACTGTTAAGAAAATGGAGAGACAAGCCTCAAACTAGGAAAAAATATTTGCAAAGTGCCTATCTGATAAAGGACTTGTATCCAAAATACACAGAGAATATTTAAAACTCAACAATAAGGAAATAATCCAATTAAAATATGGGCAAAAGATCTGAAAAGACATTTCAACAAAAAAGATATATAGACAGTAAGTATGCATATGAAAAATTCTCAACATTATATGTCATCAGGGAAATGTAAATTAAAACAACCATAAGATACCACTACATACCTATTAGAACACCCCAAATTTAGAACACTAATTACTGATTGCTGGTGAGGATGTGGAGCAACAGGACACTCAATCATTGTTAGGGGGGATGCAAAATAGTACAACCAACCACTCAGGAAGACAGTATGGCAGGTTCTTATAATGCTAACCGTGCTCTTAACAACTGCACTCCTTGGTATTTACCCAAGTGAGTTAAAAATTTATGTCCATGCAAAAACTTGCAGGCAAATATATACAACAGCTTTATTCATAATCACCAAAAATTGGAAGTAAGTAGGATATCCTTTAATAGGTTAATAGATAAACTGTAATATATCCATACAGTGGAATATAGGTCAATAGTAAAAATAAATGAAGTATGAAGCCATGGAAAGATACGCAGGAACCATCAATGCGTAGTCATAAGTGGAAGGAGCCAGTCTGAAAAGGCTACGTACTTTGGAATTCCAAAAATATGACATTTTAGAAAAGGCAACACTGTAAACCACAAAAAGATCAGTGGTTTGCAGGAGATCAAGGGAGGGAGGGAGGAAGGGATGACTAGCCAAGGCATGGAGACTTTCAAGGTGATGAAAGTCTCTATTCTGCAACAGTGGGCACATGCTATTATATATCTACCAAAATCCAGAATGAAAGTATGGACCATAGTTAGTAATAATGCATCAGTATTTGTCCACTGATTGTCACAACAGCACCACACGAATGAAAGATGTTAATAATATGGAAACTGTGTAGGGGGCAGTAGGGGTGGAGGGGTATACAGAACTCTATGCATTATCTGTTCAACTATGCCGTGAATCTAAAACTAAACTCTAAGTAAGTTTGTTATTTATTTTTAGAAAAGCCTACATGTTTTATGATTCCAAATATAAGACATTATAGAAAAGGCAAAATTACAGCCACAGTAAGAAGATCACTGGTTGCCAGGGGTTAGGGAGTGGGGAGGCTGAGCAGTGAAGCACAGGGGAACAGTGGGACTATTCTGAATGCTACATAATGGTGGGTACGTGTCACATGCGTCCAAACTCACAGCACTTCACAGCACAAAATATAAAACTTAATGTATTCAATTAGAAAAATAACTTAGGAGGTCATGAGATGCCAAGATAGAAGGAAGAATGTGACAAAAGAATCTAACTGTATGACAAATGTGTGAAACAATCTCACTGAAGGAGGTGGAAGGTGCTGATGTAAATAACTTCGAAACTCAGTCTGGTCTGCAAGATTAAAGGCAAAATAAACTGTGCATAAACACTGTGCTCTAGTTGACGAAGTTGGTTTCCCATGGGGGTACCGGTTAATAATTCTGACACTACTATACCTGTCTCCCACATTTGAACAATTAAGTAGCTAGGTGGTGGATGGTGGGAGCCAGATTTACAAATAAGAAAAGGAAGGGCCTGGAGGGATCCATGTGGTGATGGGTTAGCGCTGGAGACATCAGCATGGGCTCGTACTTCATTTTAGGTCCCCTGCTCTTGATTCTGTGCTTCTGGTTTTGATTCACCTCTCGATGCACACTCGTGGTAGAGCTGGCTAAATCTTTTCTGTCTGATTAAAGTTCTGCCATCTCATAAAGATTGTGGAGTTACTGGTTGGGAGCCTGGGTCTTGACTGTATCAAACTTCCTGGTTTAAACATCCTGGGAATCTTGCTAATTAATCTTTTTTATGTGCCTCATTTTTCTTGTCTGTAAAATGACAATAATAATTGTTTCAAGCCAATAAGTTATTTCAAGGCTCAAGACAAGTCAAGGGTTTAGCATCTTACATACGGCAGATGTTTAGTACATGCTGGCTATTATATTCCTGCTGCTGAATTTAGCTTTCTCATTTTTGTCAGCAGCGAGGGCACTTACACCACATACACCATCCACTCCAGAGCCAACTGCTGACTTTGCTCTGCTCCATTGCTGAAATCTCAGCCTCCAATGTATGCCCCTCCCGAACATTCCCAACTCTTACTCACTTATTCCCACCTACTGCTTCAACTGCACCAGAACCTCCGGTCCCTTGCTCTGTCTTTCTCTCTGTGCCCTCAGTCTCCCCCAAGCTCCTTTTCTGCTGCAAACACTAGCATTGCAAACAGTCCTTCTTCTCCCTCCTTCCTGGGCACACAGAGAGACAGCAGTTTCTAATCTTCTTCGTTGTTGACGGAAGCAACGCAGTAGCTGTGGAAATGATGTGAGCCACGTCAGCCTGGCCTACACAGATTCCCACACAGACGTCCTCATGATCTTTTCCATCCTCTGACCAGATGGAAAATACTTAGATGACTTCATGTGTTGAAGGCAGGAGAGTCCACGGCAAACCAGTCTCTGAATGATTTCATGGTGCAAAACTTCTCAACACTCCAACTCTTCCACCCCTGCCGACTTGGAACCATTTAAAGTTGTTAAATGAGCAAGACATAAAATGTTTTGGTGTTTGAGCCATTGTGTATTTCCAGACAGATTTGTGAAAGGAGAAAGTGTTAACTTTAACTAAGAAAACTTTCTTAAAAACAGACTGTAGGACTTGAACTGTATGGATCCAAATGGCGCTTTCAGTCCAGACCTGCCTCCTCAGAGATCCTGCGTGGGACCCCTCCAGATCGGTCAATGTGCCGCTCTGTTCATGTCAGGTTTGGGCTCTGGAGTCCATTGTTGCCATCACTTCCATGCCAACTTCCTGAAGTCCTTGCTCTCTCATTGTGTGTGCCCAGTCATTACGCTCCCACTGTGCACACTCGCCATCTGGTGAGTCACACCCCTGCTTCTTCACGACCACCTCCTCCCCAACGTGCATGGATGGCATCACCCCTGCCGCAGAAGGAAACAGATGACACACGCACTGGTGCTGCCGGAGGAGTGGCCAGCACAGACCGCGTGTGCCTGCGAGTGGGTGTCTGCTTCTCCTCCTTGACAGAGGGAGGGCCGCGTGCCGTAACGCAGGAAAGGGCTGACAGTCACCTTGACAGAAGTGAAGGCAGCCGCATTTAGAAGGGCAAGCTCAGGTCACATAACTGAAATTAGCCTAAAAAGGTAGCATTTTGTTAAAAAGAGGAAAACACCCACAATGAAGTTGTGATGCCCCAAAAGGAGCTGTATATAAGGGAGACTGAAAATAGTGGCCCTGGGTCCTTTAGGGAGTGACAAGGACTCTGTGTTCCTGGGGCCAGTCTTGTGTCTCTGGAGGTGAGACTTTGTAAGTGAGCGGAGCTGGGGGAGCTGCAACCCTGCCCTCAGGTCCAGGAGGCTGCGAGGCTTTTGGAAAAAGGCTCTGGGCCAGTGCCAATGGGACTAGCTGGAGAACATGTCTCGCCCCACGTCCCCACACCTGGCCATTAGGAAGAGAGTGGTAGTTAGACTGGGTGCCGCCTGCTGCCTACTGAGGCTTCTCCTGGCACCGCCTTGGAAAGATGCAGCTCCCTGATGAACTCAAGAAAATCATGATTTTGTAGATTATCCCCTTTTAATCATTATCATGGTGGCGGTGATGTTTTTCTCGTGACTTTCTCCATCCCAATAGAATACCACAAAGATAAGTTTTAGATTATTAATGCCAATAACTATTAATAACAAAGATGTCCCTTTCAAGAACTTTCAGTATGTCTTATCTATCTGAGTATTTTCTCTCCTTGGTGATATATAAAGAATGTAAGAATGAGACGTCTCTGATCCTGCCTGTGGCTCTGTGAAAGCTGGGCGCCTTCTTGCAGCTCGTTTCCCTACCACCTCCTCTCGTGAGCTGTCCTCCCACTAACTGGACCAATAATGCAGTGAGCAGCTCTCACTGTGCTTGGATGCAAACCTTCGTTAATAAAGCCAGTGATTTTTTGGCCTCTTTCTGCTGAAGAAACAGCAGAAAGTTTCTGTTATTTTTGTGCCATTAACTTATCTCTTTAACTTTTTTCTTTTAATTGCCAAGCGCAGTTAAATCTCCTTTCTCTTGGGTTTAACGATGCCAGGGGTAGGGTTGCTTTATAATGCTACTGGAGAAAAATACCCCAAAGAGAGATGATGGCTCTTCCAGATGCCTTAACTGTCCAAAGAGAATTTACCCCCTCCTGAGATACATTTAGCACTAAGTGGCCCAGACTGATGGTTGCAGCAGCAACATGGCAATACCGTACAGGAGGAACCTCTGGGAACAAAAGAATGAGATCAGATCAGCCCTCAGTCGGGGCCCACGCTGTGACCATGGCATCACTACTCCATCACATGACACTTTGATGAGGGTTACAGGTCTGGGACACCAAGAGCTACTACTACAGCAAGAGGAGGCAGCCTCTTTGTAACTTCTTGGACAGGTCAATAGGTCAACTGATTGCTTTACAGAATTTGGGGTTTTTAAAGGTAATTCTCCCAATTCCCTGCACAAGGATACTGACAAATATTCTTTGTTTTCATCATTTGCATTTATTCAAGATTATGTGTGAGACTATTGAAAACATCGCCAAATCATCTTTTTTGGGTATTTATTAATGATCCCCGGAGCAGCTGAGTCAATCCCCCTATTTTCTTCTAGAAACTACGGTTCAAGCAAAGTAGCTTCATTTTGGACAGGCAAGGAGCTAGTGGCTGAAACCATCTGAGCAGTTCAAGTCCAAGTCCACCGGCAGGGCAGGGTTGCCAGGGCTTTACCCTAAGAAGTGGGCAACTTCTGTTCGGTGATTTTTTTCAATGTGAAAAGTTTAGAAAAGTTTTATTTTTTGGAGAATAAAAATATGTAAAATGTTTTATATGAAGAAATATTTCAAATATCCCTCAGAGGATAGAGACCAATACAAACATGCTATTTTAAGAAAGGATTTAAAGAAAGGATGACTTTTCCCTCACATTTGTTGAGGTCATTTTTTTTTTAGGAAATGAAAGCTTTCAGACACAATAATCACTCATTTTCACCTAGATGCTAGAATTCATGGTGCTCATGTTCCTGCTTCCATAGCTTATCTCCTCCTTAGCCAGCCCTTCCGGCTTTCCTTGAAGGAACCTTCCTTCTCGTTCTCCTGATTTCCTTGGCTTCCTCTTCTGCCTCCTGATTAACTCTCCAGAACACTTGTGCTTGCTTCACAGCTGTGGGCATTTCTTCCACTCTGTGCCCAGCAGAAACCCAGCTGTTCCTTTTCCACATCTCTCGCGATGGGGCCAGGGCCAACCCCTGTGCTTGCAAAGTCTATTTCTGACAAGCTCTTTAAATCCGCTGAACTTTTAAGTTTTTCAGCTCATACTATTTGTCTAGAGTCCACAGTCATCTCATCTTCCTAGAACTGTCTACTAAAATCTCAATAGCACCACCCACAAACATCTATGTTGGAATGTTTTAACTGTAGTCATTAATTATTACTGCTGTGTAATATTCCACTGTACAGATATAGCACATTTCTGTTGGCAGATGTTATATTTTTGGACATAAGCTATGCTATGAACATTGTATATGTCTCTTGCTGCTCATGTGTAAGGTTTTTGAGAAGAGGAATGACAATGTAGAAATATGTTAAACTTTACTAGACACTGCCAAAATCTTTCCCAAAGTGGTTGTATCCCCCAACCCTGGATATTGGCAGAGTTTTAAATTTTTACTTATCTGGTATATAAAATTTTATTGGTCATTCCTGTTTCCTACTTTGCAAAGTTTCTATTCCAGTCTTTTGATCATTTTCAATTGGACTGTTTTGTATTTTTTATTGATTTATAGTATACACACATATACATATGTATCACCTATGTATATGTATGTAACATATATATAAATATATAAGTTAATGTGTGTGTGTGCATGTGTGTGTGTGTGTGTGTGTGTGTGTGTGTATGTACTCTGGATTCTAATCCTTTGTTAGTTATATGTATTGCAAATATCTCCTCTGAGTTTATGGCTTTCTTTTATACTTTTGATGGACTGAAATTTTGAATTTTAACATAGTCAAATTTACAAATCTTTTTTCTTTATTATGTTTTGTACTTTTTGCAATATGTTTAAGAAAGCATTTACTACCCTATGTTTTAAAAATTACTTATATTGTCTTCTAAGTTTGCAAATTTTGTCTTTCACTTTAAATTTTCAGTCTACTTCAGAATTGATTCTTATATGTGGTATTATTAATATACAGGAAAAGTTACTGTCTTTTCTCTTCTGTATGAATAACCAATTGTTTCCTAACAGATTTTGGATAGTCTATTGATAATCATATTCACCTTGCGAATAAAGCATCCCTATGTGTGTACCTATCTTTTATTTCAGCTCATTTGTTTAGTTCTACAGAAATACCACATTCTTTTTCTCTTTTTTAATTAAAAAAAAAATTTTTAGAGACAGGGTCTCACTCTGTCACCCAGACTAGGGTATAGTAGCACGATCACGGCTCACCACAGGCTCCAACTCCTGGGCTCAAGGGATCCTCCTGCCTTATTCAATAAATGGTGCTGGGAAAACTGGATAGCCACATGTGGAAGACTGAAACAGGATCTGCACCTCTTACCTCATACAAAAATCAACTCACGGTAGACAACAGACTTAAACCTAAGGCATTAACCATAAAAATTCTAGAAAAAAATGTTGGAAAAACTCTTATAGACAATGGCCTAGGCAAAGAATTTATGAAGACGATCCCAAAGGCAATCACAGCATCAACAAAAATAAATAAATGGGACCTGATCAAATTAAAAAGCTTCTTCACAGCCAAGGAAACTATCATGAGAACAAACAGACAGCCTACAGAATGGGAGAAAATATTTGCATGCTACACATCTGATAAAGGGCTGATAACTAGAATGTATATAGAACTCAGGAAAATCAGCAAGTAAAACTCAAACAACCCCATTAAAAAGTGGGCAAAGGACATGAACAGAAAATTTCAAAAGAAGAAAAACTAATGGCCAAAAAACATATTTAATAAATGCTCAACATCTTTAATCATCAGGAAAATGCAAATCAAAACCACAGTGAGATATCACTTAACTCCAGTGAGAGCGGCTTTTATCAAAAAGTCCCCAAAAAATAAATGTTGGTGTGGATGCAGAGAGATAGGAACACTCATACACTGCTGGTGAGACTGCAAACTAGTACAACCTCTATGGAAATTAATACGGGGATACCTCAAAGAACTACAAGTAGAACTACCCATTTGATCCAGCAATCCCATTATTGAGCATCTACCCAAAGGAAAAAGAGACATTCTATTAAAAAGACATCTGTATTCGAATATTTATAGCACCACAATTCACAATGTGCAAAGATGTGGAAACAACCCCAGTGCCCATTAATACATGAGTGGATTAATAAAATGTGGTATATGTATACCATGGAGTTCTACTCAGCCACAAAAAACAATGGTGATCTAGCACCTCTTGTATTATCCTGGATAGAGCTGGATCCCATTCTACTAAGTGAAGTATCACAAGAATGGAGAAATAAGCACCGTGTGTACTCAACCATCAAATTGGTATTAACTGATCAATACTTAATTGCGTATATAGTAATAACATTCATCGGGGGTTGGGCAGATGGGAGGGGGAGGAGGGGATGAGTATATTCATACCTAATGGGTGCAGTGTGCACCGTCTGGGGGATGGACATGCTTGAAGCTCTGACTTGGGTGGGGCAAGGGCAATATATGTAACCTAAACACTTGTACCCCAGTAATATGCTGAAATTTTTAAAAAATGGAAAAAAAATAAAAAAAATAAATCCATGTTGTTAGATTCAATAGTCATTTTTCAATGACTTATTATTTGACCTTAGTCGTATCTGGCACTTTACCACTCCCTCCTCCTGAATCTTTTATGTATTTATTTTTAAATTGGCATCTGGAACACCAAGGTCTGCTGCTTTTCCTGTGATTGTACTGACTGTTCCTTCTCAGCCTCCTTTGCAATGTACCTTTTCTCTTGATCTCTAAAAGCTGAGATGCTCACAGGCCTAGGTCTTGGACGTCATCTCTTGTTCAACTATGATCACCCCTTTGATGATCTTATCCAGCCCTAGGGCTTTAAATTACATTTTAGGAGATGGCACACAAATTTTTGTCTCTGGCTTATACCTATTCCTCAAACTTTATGCTCACACATTTAACTGTCCCTTTGACATCTCACTTGCTTATCATATAAGGATTGCAAACTTCAAATGTCCAAAACTGAGCTCATGACATTCAACCCATAAACCTGTTTTTCCCACATTCTTCCCCAAAGCCACTAGTCATTCTCTACTCTTCACTCTCAAACAAAGCATGCCTGTCTGTCATCAAATCCAGTTTGCTCTGCCTTCAAGTATGTCTGGAATCGGACTGTCTCTTATCTTCTCTGTTGCCACCACTCTAGTCTGTCACCTCTTCTGGATGACTGCAGTGGTCTGTTTCCCTGTCTGCTTCTCTTTGGAGGAGTAAACATACAGTAGTCACAGGGATCCCTTCTCTGCTTTAAAATCTCCTGTGGCTTCTCCTTAAGCCAAAACAGAACAAAACAAAACAAAACACACACACACACAAAACCAAAGTTCCCGGTAAGAAGAGCTGAGATTTATAAGGCCAAGCACGTGTTACTTGCAGATACATCTACCTTTCTTGTTCTTGCTTACTCTCCAGCTACACCAGCTTCCTTGCATTTCTTTGAATACACCAGATCAGTTTGTGTTTCAAGGACGCTGCACTCCCTATTCCTTCTGCCATTCTCTTTCCAGATAACCGCATAACTCACTCTCTCAACTTCTTTTTGCCTTGACCCAAATTTCGCATTCTCTGTGAGGCTTTCCGTGGCTAACCTACATAAACTTTCACACTCAGACATTCCCTGTCTTCTGAGTCCCACTTTATTTTAGCATTTGGCACTATTCACTGCCTACCATACGGTTATTGTACCATTTTATATTTTCTGTTGTCCATCTTTCCTACCAGAATGTATACTCCTCGAATTAGGAAGTCTTGTCTTTTTTATTATTTTATTTTCAATTCTTAGAATAGAGCATAATACATGGGCAATGATTGATAAGTATTTGTTAAAATACTAAAATATACTAGTAGATAAATATTGTTCTCAACTATGAGGTGAGACTATCAAAATTCAGAGATTATGTCATTACTTACTTACTCTAGTAAGAGCAAAGCCGGAATACAAACTCAGACTTTTATGACTTTGAAAGCTATAGTGTTTCCTTATATTATTTTTCCTAGCAGAGGCCTAGGATAATACCTTAAACCTATTAGGTGTTCAGTAAATTCTTATTGATGGTAAGAGTTTAGGTATCTGTATTTTTAGTTATTTTTCATGATTTTCAGGCTTTACTTGTATCTTGTTTACTTCACTTAAATGTTTTTGTCTTCCCTGAGACAATAATTTCATTGCTATTTGTCTTCTGCTACAAATTATATGTGTTCTTTTCCAAGTAAGAAAGAAATATACTTACATCTTTCACCTGATTTATTCTCTGAATTTAGCTCCAAGAAGTCAATTGAAGATTTATTTTAAATGCCTTGACCTTGGTCTAGCCATTATACACTGGGTTTGCATTTCTGATTTTCCTCCAAAGCTTTAGTCATCCACTTCTGCAAAAGGTGCCAAATCTCCATGCCTTCTTCTATGTAACAGGATTTAGACTACTTTATCAAAAAATTGCATTCCTGAGTAAAGTCTTCCTTTCCTTCTGTTTACTCAATGTCATTTTTTCCTCCTTCCCAGGTTTCTCTGCATGGATTTCCACACGAGTATCAAGCACTGGAAGCCAAGGAGGCGAGGCCCGTGATCGAGTAGGACTGCCGCCATATATAAAGCTGAAAGTGTGTTACAGTGACAAGATAAGCACAGACGAGAGACTCGATCAATGCCAGCAGCTTCCAGATGTTAAAGCATGTATTGTGGCCAGCAATCCTAAGAAGGACTAACCAGCTTCAGCACAAAGGATGCCTCATATGTACTCCCAGAGCAGGTGGTGCACCCTTGATGGAAGCTTAGTGACTTTTTAGACAAGAGTGATACGTCTGATTGGTATTAAAACGTCACCGTTGGTAATGGCATTGTAGGGCACTTTCATCAAGATGAGTTGTTGGTGCCTGCCTCCCACACAGCCAATTGGAGTCCAGACATCTATTGATGAGGGTGCTGTGATATCGGAGGCTGGAGGCTTCAAGACAGATTATCTGTGAATGAAATGTACACTCATCCTTTGCTGCTGCAGGAAGGATGGCCACAGAAAGTCATTCTGTTACTTGATTCATGAATCTTGGGCATAAAATAAACCTGTAAATATACTGTCACGTGTTAGCCCCTGTCATGTTGGCACAGTTAAAAGTAATTGTATTAAAAGTCTGAGATTTACTAAATGGTCAACTATTTCCACAAGAGGAGCTTGCTATGGAGATGAGATCATTATGGTCACATGAATAACATGGATTCCTATTAAATTTTAAAAACTAGGAAGAACAGAAAGATTTTTAACTAATGTTTTTACAGATAACAAAAATATCAGTTCACTGTATCCTGAATCAGGAAAAATTCCCCATTCTTCATTATACCTCATAGTGCTTCCTCTTCCTCCCATTGAGGGGGAGGTGAAACACCCAGAGAGTCATTCAAAGGTGAATTTTATTTTCCTTTATTAAAAAATGCCTCTTTTAAAAACATTTTTGTTCTCAGGAGCATGAAGTTCCTTAAGAGCACAATTTATT
>CM052441.1:3046794-3064771 GCA_028533085.1 Varecia variegata | reverse complement strand
TTTTCTTTCCTCCCTTTGTCCTTCTTAAATGAAGAGTCAGATATATGTACATGTTTTCCTGCTTCTTTCTTTGGTAGCATAGGGATCTTACAAACTGTCTTATCAACAAATAATATAAGCAGTATAGTTTTTACAGTATCTAGCAGCAAACAAGTGTCCAATAAGTGATAATTCCCTCACACATAGCACCTTCCCTTCCTGTTAGTAATAGTGGACAGTGCTTTCTATTTCTAGAATATTAATATGCTCTTGCCTTTGAACTCCCTGTTGTGATTATTCCTTTTTCTCCAAATGACCTGAATGTTAATAGTTCTTTGAAGTTTTTAGTGCTTCTTTGCAGAGGTTCCAACATATTTTACCTGAATGTTAAGTAAGAATCTCATTAACTTTTTTCTTCAAGTTTGGAACCACCTCCATAGACATGTCCTATTGTTCATTGTACTTTGAATAATTCTTCATTTCAATTACAATGATTTATTACAAGTCACTTTGAACCATTAGCAAGCAATCATTTCTAAATCAAGCTTAGGTTATTTTATTTTTAATTTAGAAAGGTAGTCACATTGTGACATACATTAATATTTGTTGTTAAAACACTAGGAATTCTTTTTCTTTCATTTTTTATGAATAATTTTCTTAGAATCATACCTTAGAAACTGGTTAAGTCTTTTCTTTATAAATGTGAAATACCTACCCATTACTGCTTGAATTAATTTTGTGAGATAACAATTGCTATATTCACTTAGCTGACTCTTCAACTCAGAAAATTTTTTTGCCTTCAAAGTGTCTTTGGAGTTTTAAACTGAGTTCAAATACTGAAGATCTATCATGGAAATATACTGTACTTGTGTTAGGCTAAATGTAAGGGTAAGGCATTGTCTCTGAATTCTGAAGTATCAGAGTCTAATTAAAATTGTGTGTGTATGTAAATATGTTTATTTACACATATATAAATAACATATACGTATGTGCATTATGTAAATATATACTTGTAAGTATATTTATTTACATATAAATATATTTATAACCAAAATATATTTCCATGTAAATAAATCTGCCACCAGAACAGAGAGCAAGTGAGATAACATCGACTTTTAAGATCAGCAGCTCCTTAGCCCCTCTGTTATCTGTCTCCTCCTCTGTCACCCAAGCTCAGCCTCCATGACTGCCAGCTGCCCACCCCCATAATGCACCCTTCCTGCCTGGGGCTCTGCCTGTGCACCTGACATCCTGCTGGAACCACTTTTCTCCCTCTTGCAAAGGCGGCTTTTTACCCACAGGAGCAGGTTGGAGGGCACAGGTTCTCCCTCCCCTTTATCAGTCCATCTCCAGCATGGAACTAACTTTCTCTTAATTTGTCCCGGTCCATCCAACCAGCTTTGAACTTTTAATTAGACTTGATTAAGATGTTCTGGATAACTTAAGGAAGTCACAATAGAAGAAAAAATAATCTTAAAATGATTCATACATGGGATCACTTTCAGAGCTGGTGGCCCAGAACGTCTAGAGGGCCCATCTCCACAGGGCTGCCTCACTGCCCAGCTCTAGTGGGAGGACAAGTTATCCACATGTCAGACCTGGAGGCAAAGCAGTGTTTATGGCAAGTCCATCAGACTCTTATATTTATTCAAAATTATTTATGGAGCATCTACTTATGCCAGACACTGTGTGGGGCACTTAGAACTTACCAGTGAACAAAATAATCAAAGATCCCTGCTCTTGTGACAATTCCATTCTATTGGAGAAAAGTATATAATAAATAATAAATGGAATAGATATAGACATTAAATAATGTGTTACAAGATGATAATTGCTATGAGAAAAAAAGAAAAAGTAAGTATATTAAGGGGAAACCAGAGTGCCTAAGCTTATAGAAAAGAGGATGTTGCAGCTTTAAGTAGGTGTGGTGTGGACAGGCCTCACTGAGCAAAGAACATTTGAGTGATGTCTTGGATGAGGTGAAGGAGTGAGCCCTGAGGATATATGAAAGGCAGAACATTCCAGAAAGAAGCAGCAGCCAGTGTAGGACATGGAGAAGGAGGTGAGGAGAGAATGACTCCAACAGTGTTTAGGAGAAATGTGTCGAATGAGTGAATAAATCACACCTCTCTGTAATGAGCAAAACATGGCCACCAGCTAGCTCCCGCAATCTGCTTCGATCACAGCGTCTCTGCTCGGGATGCTGGTGTTAGGACGAACTTGTGTTAACTCACGGAAACCACTCCAGATAAATCCTTGATGGTGTGATATGACGGGATAAGATTACCATTACTGTTACGTAACGGCACTTCTACTCACTGTGAGAAGTAAAATGTCTCTTATTATGGAAGAATGAGAAGAGAGATTAATTCTAAATATGAAGGAGGAGTATAAAGGGAATGAGAATTGGGCTAATCCTTAAATAATACAAAGTGTTACAAGTTACCTCTATTTTTCCCTCAGGAATTAGGGGAGAAAGACAACTCACAGACACTAGATAGATACACAAAACAGAGGGTCTAAATCTCCTTGTCTGACGGTGCATTTCCCAGTTTTCTCGACCAGCGTGAGCTTTGCTCTCTCTCGCCCCTGTGCAGTAGTCGGTCCGCGCCTCGATGGCAGCATCTGCTCCGACAGGTGGGACTTGCCCACCTGCGAGTGTGGCCGCCGCCCTCGCTGCTTCTGGGCCTTAGCTACGGGGCAGCCCCTTCCTCGACGGGGCCACGTGTCAGCAGGCCTCACCTGCGCTTCACTCAGATCCTCTCGCAGACTCTCCCTCAGGAAAGGTTGGCCCGGAACCTTCTTTTTAAGCAGGAGTTGCCAGATCTGACAGATGGCTATAGAAGGGAAGGCAATTCCAAGAGAGGAAACTGAAGGGAGGCCAAATGGCGAACATATTTTAATTATGTTTCTGATACAGAGGCACTGCAACAGCAAAGGTCTCAGAAGAAAACGGATCTACCCTCACTCCAGTTAGTCCAGATGAAGGAATATTTGCTGACGAGTCTATCACAGGATGCGAGTGGAGTGCGGAGAGTGGTTAGTGCAGCCGTGCGGGGCTAATCCCGGTGCAGCGTCAGAGCCTGGGCCTCGGGCAGGGCTCGGTTACTGGAAGCTGGGAACAGCCTGGAAGAGGAGGCGGATTGGGGAAGACCAGTTTGAGAAGAGATTGGCCAGTGAGAGAAGAGAGCCTTGCGTGTTCCGGCATCCATCGCGTGGGATGAATGTCTCCCTCGTGCCTCTAGAACAGTGCCTGTTATGTGCTATCCTTGGAGAATTGAAAAACAGGTTCCCAAATCAGTTTCTGTGTTCATGGATCTGAGCTGAGACAAAGCAAGCCCACACAACCTCACAGGGAAGCATCCCGGGCAATAAATACCTGGCCTCAATCTTCCGGTGTCCTCAGGGCAGTGAGTGAGCTGACTGCAGTTGCCCCGCTCAGCTTCCTAGAGCAGAGCGCACAGTGGGTCTAGAGGCCAACGGAGGACAGAGCAGCCAGCTTATGCCTGGGTCCTGTGCTAGTCTCCAGGGCCAGCCAAAACAAAGTGTCACAAGCTAGATGGCTTAAAACAACAGAAGTTTATGTCTCCCAGTTCTGGAGATGACAAGTCTGAAATCAGAGTGTTGATAGGGCCCTCTGAACCTGTAGGGGGTCCCTTCCTTGCCTCTGCCTAGCTTCTGTTGGTTTGCTGGCCATCTTTGGCATTCCTTGGATTAGGGATGCATCACTAGTACTCTGTGTCCTCGTGGCCTCCGTCCTGTGTCTCTGTCTGTTCACACAGCCTTCTTCTAATAAGGGCACTCCCCACAGTGGGTTAGAGGCATATTCTCCTCCAGTATGACCTCAGCTTAACTGATTGGATCTGCTGGGACCCTAGTTCCAAATAAGGTCATTTTTCAAAATACCTGGGGTTAGGACTTCCGACACATCTTTTTTTAGAGGAGACACAATTCGACGAAGAGAGAAATTGAAGAAGAGAAAGGCATGCTATACAAAGATTCAGTTAGATTAGGGTATAAAAATGAAAGAAACAATAATATTAACGTACTATAAAAGATTCAGTGAAGTTGGCAACAATATGATAGAAACAATGATATTAGCAAAGCAATTGGAAGTGATTACAACTGTGTTCAGGGCTGTTCATAATATTCACACCATAAGTGGGGTACGAAACTGTATTCAGCAGGACTGAAGCCCATATAACCTCCTAGACAGTACTTTAAATAGTATCTATTTGCTTCTGTCATATTTGCAACAAAAGCTATTAAATTATAAAAGTTAGAAGTTAAAATTCTGTGAGAACATGACGAGTACCTTCTCTCTCATACTTACACAATACATCTATGTGCAAAAGCGTACTAACTTAGAAAATAATTTAGAGAAGTCATTGCTGTATATGAGAATCCACCCATGTCACTGTGCCTCATTTCTAGAAGAGAACCTTCAGAAACTGTACTGGACATATCATTTAGCTGCTCAATTATGTCCCTTGCTTGATATATTTTAATGGAAATCTATGCCTATCTCTGCAGCCAAAATTATCAGATGATAGCTCTTGGCTTGGTTGTTACAGCTGTTTTAAGAGGCAATTTGAATCACTGTAGAGTCAGGGTAATTGCTTGTAAGAAACTTACAAGCATTCCAGAAAACACAGAAAATCCCGCTACAGATAATCTGAAGGTTGCCATGGACCACTGCCTCTGTGGGAACTCTTATGTATGTCTGCTGTAGCCAGATGTCTGTGTTTTTGTAATGTCAAGGAACAGGAAGCAGCTGAGAGAGGTGGCAATAGCTGGATCAGGTAAGGGAAGAGCCCTAAGAATTAACAATTCAACTCACATTTCGATGACTCACAAGGCCTTTGTGAATCAAAGGTTATTTGAAAACCATTTGTAAAGCTGAATTAACAACCCTCAAATTTCCTTCATTTTTCTAGGAAAGAAAAAATAAACAACATCTCCTGGGTTTGCTTTGACTTCTATAAATCCTACAAGCTATAATTTGGGAAGCTTTTTGGAGCTTACAATGTAATTAAAGCAAGTAGGGGCCTTATCTTTTGTGAAACAAAAACTTAAATTCCTTAGAGCCAAGACCTGGGAACACATCTGGTGCACTATTTGACCAGCGTTTTTATCTTCAGGAATCCAAGGTCTAGTTTTGCTTTCATCTAACAATCCATAAGAATAAATGGGCTCATTGCTGAGTCAATCGATTAAAATAATAATAATATATAAATAATCTCCTAAAATGATTGAACTGTGTTGGCACCAGTCCGGGAAAATGAAAGGGTCCATTGATCACTCTGTGGGGGTGAAGGAACAGAACAATCCAGGCTGAAGGACATAATAATACTCTTTCAGGTTTAATTTTCAGTCCAGAGAAATAGTGTGTGCAAAAAAAGAAAAAGAAAAAGAAAGAAAAATTACCTTCTAGGTGATAACAGAAAAATTTTTGGTTCTCCCTGGGAAATTTGATACTTGATTTCTACAAAGACTGCACCCTACTCTGTTAGGGATGGAAGACATGTATGAAATGAGCTGGATATGGTCTGTCCTATATTTAAAAGGGAAACAGGCAAATAGTTTCTGATATCAGAAGATAAAAGAAAGACCCAAAAGATGGAAAAACAGCCTAGTGTTGGAATAAAGAGAAAGAGGCAATTTTGAGCTCAGAAAACAAAGAATGGCTTTATAATGAAGACAGATTTTGAAATCGGCCCTGTCAGAATACGGTTTTAATATGCTGAGCAGAAATGGAGATTCTGGTTGGGAGAACAGTGTGGACAGAGAGAAGGCAGTGGGAACAGCGCTCGGCCTGCCCACAGGTGTTGAGGGCAGCGTCAACAAACCTTCCCTGGGAAGGGCTATATAGCACATATTTTAGGCTCTGCAGGCCACGAGGTTTCTAGTGCAGCCACTCCACTCTGGAGTCATCGTGGAAGCTTTAAGCAGCCTAGAGAACGTGTAAGTGATGGGCATGGTGTGGTTCCAGTGAGACTTTATTGACGAGCTGGTGGTGTGTAGCCATGTTTTACCACCTACAAACTCCAGGAGAACAGAGATTTTGTCTTGTTTTGTTACAAATTTATCCCAAATACCTAGTGCAGTGACTAGCACCCAGTGCATGTTCAATGACCATCTATTAAATGATACATAAAGGAAAGAAATAAGCCTGAAGCTGGACCAGGTTAGGGAACCCACGACTGTCATCCCCAGAAGATCTGGCTTTATATCAGGGGAGGAGGGACCCCTGAAGGTTTTCTCTGAATGACGACTGCCTGCATCTCAGGATGGCATGTCTGGCAGGTGTGCTTGATGGATTGAAGAGCAGAAATATTTGAATCAGAAAGGCCAGCTGGCATATTTCAATTGTTGTAGGAGAGAGGAGATCCTGAGTTAGAACCTGAGTGGTGGCATAACTGAGGTATACTTCTCAGAGCCCGAACCTGTAGGACTCAGCCGTGTGGCAAAGAGCAGAGAGATGAAATGGTGACTGGGAACATGGCTGGGACATTCTTTAAATGACAGAATCCAGGATGCTTATAGCAATGAGCAGACAAGGTTAATAACTCTGAAAGTTAAGTGTAGGTGATGGTGATACATCTGCGTGTACGTGTCATCTCAGGTGCGTTGTTAGAAAGTTGAGTTATTAGAAAGTTCTTCTCTTGAGAAATAATTAAGTGTGACAGATTGTGTCATATGCATCGTCAGGAAGTGAGTTCCTCCACCCATAGTAGATTCTCCTGCATGGCATTTAGAGGGTGGTTCCCAAATTTCCATTTAGGTAGAGAGGGAAACATACAATGAGGGCAAGGGACTTGTATGAAAATCATTTCTACCTTGTGTACACTGTGTGTCATGACTGCAAATTACCTGCCAGATACCTAATTTATTTTAAAAGCACTGTAAAAAAACAACAACAACAACAACAACAACAAAAAATGAAACAGTAATAAAATTAGCAATTCGGCTGGGGTTTCCATGAAGTTTATATTTTTGAGGCAGGAACAAGTTTTGACATTTAAGGTCATAAGCCAGACCAAAAATAAAGTTTTGAGTTCTTTATCATCTGGATCACCAGTGTGATGGCTAATAACAAATGTCACTGACAACCATGTGCTGTGGAGAAAGAGATCTCTAGGGACCAGAAGTACATGCAGTTGCAATTTTGCTTCTGATTCTATTCCTAAAATATTGTTCTCTGTCACTACAATTGCAAGAAGAAATACTGATGAGAACCACAGTGAAATTGGGTCAGAAACTTAAAAATGAATTTAGTCCTATAGAAATCAAACAAAATATAGCTTAGAAGGCTAAGAATGAAGCCTGAAGTTCAATATGCTTGATTCTTCCTGAAGACCATGGACTATGTTTCTCCTTTCTCCAGATTTTCATCCTCATAGTATTGTCCTTGAATACTCTATTTTCTAAAGAAAAGGCTACAAATGCAAGTTGCTGCAGGGGCCAAACAGATAACATCCATGTGGGTAAAATGGGCCAGAAGTAACCAAATGGAGTGGAGGCAGAGTGGATGACATTTGTCCTTGCGAAAGCTGTGGGGGACAGGAAGCAGCAGCTCAATGCCAGCAGAACGGAGCTTTGTGTTGCTGGCACTTCTGATTTTCATCCAAAGCAGGATGTGCACATTTTATGTGAAATCTATGACTGTCTAAATGTTGGTAATTAATTAAATTTTTAATATAGGCAGGCCAAAGAAATCTGTGAATCCCCAATTGACTGTCTCCTGTTCTGAGTCATTTTCTTGTGGGAGATCATTGATGAATTGTTCAATAACTAATCATGATTAGCTATTGTTTTGAACAAATGTGTTTATAAATATCACCTAGGGCCTGAATCAGGGGAAACCAGAAAATCACTTAGGGAGAATTATCATGATAGCTAACTCTTTTATTCCATTAAGTATATGCTATGTAATATTTTAAGTGCTTTTATGATATGATAACTCATTTATTCCTCAGAATAACCTTGTTAGTAAAATAATATTACTCTTTTTTTTTAAATTTTAGAATAGTACAAATGCTTTGGTCACATAAATTGCCTTTGCACCACCCAAGTCAAAGCTACAAGCGTGCCCGTCCCCCAGACAGCATGCACTGCACCCATTAGGGGTCAATTTATCCATCCTCTCCTCCCTTTCCCACCTGCCTGATTCCCAATGACTGTTACTTCCATATGTGCACATAAATGTTGATCAGTTAGTACCAATTTAATGATGAGTATAGGTGGTTTTTGTTTTTCCATTCTTGTGATACTTCAGTTAGAAGAATGGGCTCCAGCTCCATCCAGGATGATACAAGAGGTGCTAGACCACCACTTTTCTTAATGGCTCAGTAGTACTCCATGGTATACATATATCACATTTTATTAATCCACTCCTGTATTGATGGGCACTTGGGCTGTTTCCACATCTTTGCAATTGTAAATTGTGCTGCTATAAACATTTGCGTACAGATGTCTTTTTTTATAGAATGTCTTTTTTCCTTTGGGAAACCCAGTAGTGGGATTGCTGGATCAAATGGCAGTTCTACTTTTAGTTCTTAAAGGTATCTCCATATTATTTTCCACAGAGGTTGTACTAGTCTGCAGTCCCACCATCAGTGTAAGAGCATTCCTCTCTCTCCGCATCCATGCCAACATTTGTTGTTTTGGGACTTTTTGATAAAGGCTATTCTCACTGGAGTTAAGTGATATCTCATTGTGGTTTTGATTTGCATTTCCCTGATGGTTAGACATGTTGAGCATTTTTTCATATGTTTGTTGGCCATTAGTCTGTCTTTTTTTGAAAAGTTTCTGTTCATGTCCTTTGCCCACTTTTTAATGGGGTTGATTTTTTCTTGCTGATTTTCTTGAGTTCTTTATAGATTCTAGTTATCAGCCCTTTATCAGATGTACAGCATACAAATATTTTCTCCCATTCTGTAGGTTGTCTGTTTGCTCTTGTGATAGTTTCCTTGGCTGTGCAGACGCTTTTAAATTAGATCAGGTCCCATTTATTTATTGTTGTTGTTTCTGTGATTACCTTTGGGATCTTCTTCATAAATTCTTTGCCTAGGACAATGTCTATAAGAGATTTTCTAACATTTTTTTCTAGAATTCTTATGGTTTCATGCCTTAGGTTTAAGTCTGTTATTCATCATGAGTTGATTTTTATGAGAGGTGAGAGGTATGGATCCTGTTTCAGTCTTTCACATGTGGTTATCCAGTTTCCCCAGCACCATTACTCTTTTTATTTTATAGAAGAAGAAACTGAGGCACAGGGAGACCTAAAAACTTCACACATATGGTAAATGGCAAATCTCCAAGTTGACTGTCAGCAGACAGACTCCAGTTCCTGTGTGCTAACCACTCTACTATCTCTTCACATGTTCATCCTGGAGTGCGGAGAGTCACGTGGCCTTTCTGATCTTAGTTTTCTTGTTGCTAAAATAGGAGCTTATTGGCTACTCTCTGCCCAGTGTGGGTATTGTAAGGATAAAAATAGATAATATCTATCAGATTCTTGTGTGCTACCAATTGTTATTCAAACTTGAATTGTTATGGAAAACTTGGTATAAGGGACTTAGCATTGCTGAGACCAAAGGATATGTCACCAGGCTGTCTCAGAATAGCAAGTACCTTCTTGGTAGTTCTTCAGATAGAGTTTGGCAAAGAGCACAAGCATAACAGTTGTGAGAGGTTGTCCAACTAACTTGACCTTCTCACTCTGCTGCTACACTTAGATTACTGAAAGTCTTAAATGGCTGCTGAATATGTGGGGAAATTGAATGTGGCCAATGGTGCAGTGACAATGATACATAAAAAAGTGCAGACAGTATAATGGCTGTCTAATTTTTTTTTTTTCTTATTGGGTCTCCACCTCCCCACCTTTTCCAGCTATTGAGTCACTGACGAGTGACAAGGCTCCAGGATGCCATCGACAGTTCTGTAGCCATCATGCAGCTGCTTGAATGTAACATCCTGGTTTATAAATCAGAATCACCTTTTAAGAGCTGACAATCTGTAGCTCTGCTGGTAATTATCCTGCTATACTGCAGATGAAAGAATGTCTAACCATGGTGATTTGCCTCAAATAGAAAACTGAATTACTAATCAATACAGAGTAGCTGAGGTGTTATTATTCTCACTGTTTTGTGAGTGTTATATTCTGCCATGGGTAAGAAGGAAGAGAAAAAAATAAATGGCTAGATCTGTAGCTCTACTCAATGTGCTAAGTCAACTATATCAATAACAGGGAGCCAACACCAGGAAAGGACAGGAATCTATTTAAATGAGTTTCTGATATCTTAGCCAGGGAAACTGACAACTGAAATAGAACCAGTTGTCAGGCAGCAAGGCTGACAAGAGCACAGTGTCTAAATGGGTATTCTACAGTATTGTCATCCAAGGGGGATCACTCACATGTCTGGGACACAGCAGGACGATCCCAACTAGGAATGAGAAGTGTGTCCTAGAGCAGCCTCTTAGAGCATGTCCGGAAGCACCCCAGAGATAACTATGTTAAGTGAGCTAATGTTGTAGAACACTTAGCTCAGTGTCTGTCTCATAGCACTCAATTAATGTTAGCTATATGCATTAAGTCAAGAAGCTAGAAACATAGGTCATGCCATCCAAAACCAAGAATAATAGCACTTAGTCATGACATCAGTTTTTGAGCTAAGTGATTGTCGAAATCACTTATGCCAATAGAATGCACCAGATGTGGCGCTGTACTAGTTCTGAGCCTAGTTCCCAAGAAGCTTGCACATTTCACATTCTCTCTCAGAAACTCACCGTCACCTTGTGAACAGCCTGCACTGGCTTGTTGAGGATGAGGGGACAGCTCCCAGCTGAGGACGACCCTACCAGCCAGCCCACAGCCAACAGGGTAGTTGAACGCAGGTGTGTAAAGGAGATTATCCCAGGCTAGAAGAACTACTCAAGTAAGTGCAATCCAGAATTATAAGCTAAAAAGATGCTTATTTGTTTAAACTACTAAGTTTTGGGATGGGTTGTTTTCAACAAAAGCTAAGTGAACATTTTCAGACTCGGACAGGCAGTGAAACCAAGCTTGCATTCCACCATAGGACTGAGGCTACTGAGGGTGGGTCGTGGCTTTGCGTGGTCTGCAACGGCTCAGCATCCCTGGACAGTGGCAGCCGAGAGTTGTCTCTGCAATGTTAAAGGAGCACTAAATAATGTTCTTTTATTAAAACAGGTGTGGCAAATAGTAGGCCAGAGACAGGAGTTCTGAAAATGTTGAATAGAGAGGTTACAGATTTTTTTATTCAAAGGGCTTGGATATTCACAGAATCCCCCTTCAAAATACTGTCATAACTTGACATGAACAGTGATGCTGAAAATAGTAATTAAAGATAAAGCTAAGTTCATCGATTTGTGAAATTGGGAACGTATATGTTTCTCAGTGTTCATTCCTTCTCCTTCAGAGGCGTTTAGGGAATAAACTGAGGAACCAAATTGCTAGGAAAATACAATCAGGTTCTTCTTATTTCATGAAGAACGTTTCTGTTCTTATCCCACCCAGCTGTAAAGATGGGGTGTATTGCAGGGAAGCGTTGCCGTAACAAAACACAAACGCTGGGTGGCTTAGACAACATACATGTACTTCCTCATGTTTCTGGAGGCTGGAAGCCAGTGCAGGGTGTTGGCAGGGCTGGCTCCTGTGCGGCTGGGACAGAAGAGTCTGTTCCAGGCCACTCTGTTTGGCTTGCAGATGCCCATCTTTCTCCACGTCCTTACATTGTCTTCTCTCTGTATCTGTGTCCATATTTCCGCTTTTAGTAAAGATACCAGTCACATTGAATTAGGTCTCACCCTAATGACCTCATTTTACCTTAGTTATCTCTTTAACGACTATCTTCAAATGCAGTCACGATCTGTCTTAGTCAGGCCTGGCTGCCATGACTGTGCCTCAGAATTCCGCAGGTTGGGAGTCCGAGATGAAGACACCAGCCGATCCCGTGTCTGCCGAGGCTGTCTTCCTCACTTGCAGGCAGCCATCTCCTGGTTGTGTCCTCATATGGCAGAGAGGAAAACCATCTCTCTCCTGTGTTCTTATAAGGCACTAATCCCATTCAAGAGGGCACCATCACTATGACCTAATTACCATGGCACTGAGGGTGAAGATTTCAACATAGGAATTTTGTGGGAGACAAACATTCAGTCCATCACTCATTCTGAGGTGCTGGGGCTTAGAATGTCAACATAGGATTTTTTTATTGTGGGGTGGGGGCACAATTCAGTTCACAACATAGGGCAAAACTGGAAAGAAAACTAACAAAGTAAACCAACCAAAAATGCTAACCAGAACGAGATGGTCTAAAACTACACAATAAGCAAGTTTCAATGGTTTTACCCTTCAAACCTCCAGGTAACTATACATGCATCATTTCCACAAGGCAGAGGACAATGAATCTTATTTTCCACATTAGACAAGACCTAATAAACACTGCCAGTACTTACAAAGTTCTGGTGCAGAAAAATACTCCATCATTTTTTTTTCTAAAAAAAAAGTATATTCTAAAAGAAGTCTGTTCTCCATTTTAAATTATAGCTTTTTGTAAGTTGAAGTTTTAGGGCTATTTAGTAAATTAAATTTATTTGTTTGTTTGTTTTCTAGTAGAAAAATCTTCCTTAAGCATCTTATGGTGGAGGAAGCTTTCATAAAAGACACAAAGTGATATGGCCACTAGTTTTAATTATTTTTACTCTTATATTATTCATTCAGCACATTATGTCTATGCACTAATTATTGGGCTGGGCATTGTATGGCTGGCATTTTCAGACTCAGTTGTGCTGTGTTTATCTGGTTTACCTTTTTATAAGTGTATAAATTAAAACACAAATTCTGGTAAGTGCTGTCATTCAGTTGACTCATATTTATGGCATATTATTATGACACACGTGATTATTCTTCAGAAATGAGACACAGTTCTTGCCCTTAATGAGCTTTTAGACTGATGGGGAAGACGAAGACATTAAAAAGCAACAACAGAAATAGTAAATAAAGTGCTACAGGGGCCGTTGAATAGTAGCTGCAATTCTTCAACACTCCTGAGGATGTGGATCTATTTCCTCTCCGCCTGATTTTGAGTGAGCTCAGTGACGCCTGCCCAGTGGAGAACAGTGGAAGGTATGCCCTATCAGTTCCCAAGCCCAAACATTGGAGAATGGTACCTTCCGCTTGTCTCCCCTGGACACCTGCTGCTGGAACTCGGCTACCACACCGTGAGAGAACACCGACAGCTGCTTGGAGAGACACATTTGGGTACCACCCCCTCCACAGTCCCAGCTGAAATTCCAGCCAAAATCTCTCATGAACTTGTCAGCCATGTGAGTGAGGTCTTTTGGAAATGAGTTCTGAGACATGGAGCAGAGATGAACCATTCCAGCTGAGCCCTGTGACATTACAGATTGTAGCAAAATAAATCATTGTTTTAAACCACAATTTTTTGGTGAATAAATAACCAGAGCATCTTTAAACTTTCATGAATGAAATATTCTGACAGCCATGAGAGCAAATAGCAGGAAGCATCTGCCAATTTCTGAAGGTTTAACAAAAATCTCTCTCATATATATTCTGTTAAAAGATAGAATCTCAGATCATGAATATCATTGAATAGACTTTTGGAAAGGGCATGTATTTTCTGCTTTCCTGGGATAAACCATAGGTTTTGTGATATAACACAAATGCTTGGACATGTGTACATGAATTCTAGATTGGAATTTTTGTTTTTCAGATACCTTCTAAACTTATTCATGTCCAATTTTTCATCCATAAAATCCTAAGAATGTTGTGAGTTTTTATAAGCATAAACTTTTCATTGTTATATCTCATTTGTAAGTTATGGCTTTTGTTATTATAAATGTACTTCTCTGTTAATTTTTTAAATTGCATTTCCCAATCCTTGAGGTTTGTCTCTTTAAAGCAATATATTGCTGGACTTTGTTTCCTTGTAATCTAATAGTCTTTGTCTTCTAATAGAGTAATGTATTCATTTGCATTTATAGTTCTGATTAACATATTTTTCTATGTTTTCCTCTGTCTCATTAAAATAGATAAGGAGTGCCTACCTTTTATTTCAAATAATCTCAAAACTACTAGGAATAGCTTATACCAACTTTTTAATGTTTCATAATATAAATTACCAAAGGAAATTGATACAAGAAAAGACATGAATTTTACATTAACCTTAACTGTTTGTAGAAATTTTATAGTTTAAAAAGTACTTTCATAAATATTTCCTCATTCTTATTGTCATTTTATTCTCATTTACCCTTAATGAACTTAAGATTTCATGGAGTTTATTGACTTGTTAAATTCATAACACCAGTAACTGTGAAGTGGAAATTCAAATGTTTTTCTTGTTTTAAAACAAAGAAAAGCCAAAACACATTTGTACTGTGCACAATACCATAGTCATGTAGGGAGCAAGTATTGGGGCTTGGGGACAGCTGGTCCCCAACCCTGTCATTCCTGTCCATTTCAATGGCCTTCCACCCTAGTGACTCTCATAGTCACTAGTCACCCTACAGCTCTTTACTCCAGCCTCAGCCAGCAGAGGAGGCCTGAGTTCACCAGACTGCTCATTCTGGAGAGAGACCAGGTAGCTTCACCGCGCCTCTCTCCCTCTCTGAATGTAGCTGCTGGTCCACCACACACAGACTCCCTTCCAGGCTCCTGCATGCCATGTGTTTTGGAATCCAAGCTCCAACCCTGTGGGTAAATGTCTGTCCAGGTCGAGCACTTCCTGTGAACAGGTAAATCAATCTGTGTAACTCAGGGATGCTGGTATCAGAACACCACTTGTCTACAGCTGTAATCACTTTCTCCATCATCAGATTTGTTAGTAATAAAAGCAATATTCTGTTCTCCCAAATGCCTAATTTCTTGGTTTTACTTCTCAATCAGTTCAAAATGTAGGCAAAAAGGAGGTGTGTTATTTTGGGGACCCTCTTGAAGCTTCAGAGGTAATGTATGTTATATTATTATTCAGAAATAATGTGAATCCTCTTGGTTAATTCTGATTTTGTGAGGAAATGGCCTACAGTGGCCTGTAACAATGATAACAGTATTATCTATCTGCAGTAACGAATGTTGGCTCTGGAAAGGTTTCCTCCACTGGTTCAAAAGTAGGTCAGCAAAAGCTCACAGTGATTGAAATGATTTGAGGGGAGGAAGATTATATTTAAATGATCCTTAAAAGGAAGGCAATCCATTTAGTCAGCTAAGCCATTTAAGGAACAGTTTGGGGGATGAGATATGATAGCATAAGTGTATGAATATTCTATAACATCATCATCTTAACTTCTGTTTCGGATCAGAAATTAAAAGCACAGAGCTTTTTCAAAATGAAATACACATACCCATGCATTCTGGCATTTCCAAATCAGAATATGGAAAAGTACAATGGAAATGTTTTCATTCAGCAAATATTTAGCCAGTGTCAATCACACAGAACCGCCTGAAAGAGAAACACAAAATAAATTAGAGGGGGATGCTGACAACAAAGTGTTTATTCACCGAGAGGAAACATGGCAAGTGTTATGACTCTAAAATATATGGTATTGATACAAATATGTTTTGCCTTTAAAACATACCATCAGAGTGTGGTGGGGCTTTGGAGAAGAACAGCTTTCCTCTTAGGCAGGGGAGCTGCGGTGGTTGAGGAAGGCAGGGGGAGGTGGCCTTGGCACTGAGCTCTAGGGAAGAGTTCTGAGGTGGACAGAGGGAGGGAGCTTCAGGGACAAGCCTGAGTTAGAGAGAACTACACTGTTATAAGAATAGAAGACATCTTTTTGCTTAATTTTCAAATAAGGCAAAACGAGCTGTAACAAGAGCTCACAGTCCATGAATGGACTGCCAACCAAGAGTGGGTGGCGTTGGGAACCAAAACAAGGAACAGTCCCACTGGTGTGGCACCTGTGTTCCCAGAGGCAATGAAAAGGAAGGTTCTGATGGGGACATGGGGCCCAGTTCACAGGGGTTTGGAATATCCACATGAAGAGTTTGGACGGCCTGTGCTTTACGTGGACGGAGAGCTATGCAGGGTTTCAAACAGGCTAGGGTCCCACGTCAGGGACGTGCCTGAAGAAACCGAGCCTGGCAAGAACACGTGAGGCTAAGATGGAGCTGGGAGAGGCTGGTGGGAGGACCTTTAGGGGACCCCGGGCCTGCAGCGTGGATGTGAAGTGCCTCAGCGCCAGCAGGATCCAAGAGGAGAGGACAGACATGAGGGAGGTCAGAGAGAAATACAGAGGAATTGCCAGCTGGTACCAAGTTTGAGGGACGGCAGTTGGTGGAGGACAGAGAACGGGATTCCCCTCTGAATGCATCATGCATGATCCTTCTCTTCCCCTCATCTCATCGCCCACCTGAATACACTAATAGCTGAAAAAGGAGCTCTACACGTTCTCTCCAAATTCTTCTCACTTTTGGACCCTAATTGTAAGAGACTCAAGGGTACCTAACATCATGAGATTCTTTCTCAAGGGGAAGAATCCCAGTGATCCCACCTGGCATCCGGCCCCTCAGCGAGCTGTCTGCCCTCACGCCCTGTCTCTCGTCCCAGTTATGTCTGCGTTTGAAGAGAGTCAGCAAGACTCTGGGTACATTTCAGTCTCCCCCTGGAGTAGTCGTACTTCACATATTTTTAATAAGTGCCTCATAGTGTCAATCATATTCCACGGAGAACTGCGTGTGAGATTTGCATCTGATTGACTCCTGGTACCGCACTGCTCTATGCAAATTTGCCGGGCACAGGGGTTCGCCAGTTGATACACCTGCCGGTTCATTTGTCACTAAGAAATAACAAATTAGTTCATTATTTGTTTTCCAAAGAAAGCAAAACAAACTGCAACAAACAGTCCCAGCACATAGAGAGAATACTAACCTAACCACCGAAAGCCTCCTTCACTGTTGTTGAGTAAGAAAAGAACACAGAAAAGGGACCTTCTCGAACTGTGCTGCGGAAAAACAAAGCAGTAAGAACAAGCTCAGTGTTAATCATCCAGCCCCAAATCGATTTCTTGTCTGGTCATTTTGGTCACTAAATGTTTATCATTCTAGATTCTCCAACAACAAATAAATGGCAAGCATTAATATTAATACCTGTGTGAGGCAGACAGGGTAAATATTCACTGAGTTCACAGAACATAAATCTGAGACTCACAGAAGTTAAGTAACAAGCCCAATACCTCACAGCTCAGGGGACGTCCCTGGCTTATTTAAAGAGGAATCTAAAAGTTTATGTTAAAAATTCTGAATTCTTTTCATTGTACTGATTTGTCAATGCAAGTCACTTGTTATTTTCCTCTACATTTCTGAAGATCCCTCACCAGAGAAAGAAAATTGCATTAGCTGCCTTTTTAAGAAAGCACAGAGAAAGTGAATATGAAGTTTCTTCCATTGGGTTATGACACTGGAGTTGACATTTCAAATGAGAGTGCAGGTGTTTTTGAAAGATAGGGGAACCTGGACCATGAGTGCCTAGAAATGGTCTTATTTTGCTCACCAGAGAATGGGAACATACATTACTTAACTGCAGGAACCCTTGCCAAGTTACTTGAGAAGAAGAATCATTCTGATAATAGGATGTGTGGTCCCATTATCTCTGAAAGGGGCTGGAATGAAAGCTTCAATTTAAAAAAAAAAAAAGATGAATAAATACTTACAATGAGCTGGGCATGATGCCCAGTGGAAAAGTACACCCAGTGCTATCAGAAGAAGACACTTTAAACACACAGGCCAGTATTTCTCTCTCTACTCAAGTGATAAAGGAGAATAAATTGTGCTCTTAAGGAACTTCATGCTCCTGAGAACAAAAATGTTTTTAAAAGAGGCATTTTTTAATAAAGGAAAATAAAATTCACCTTTGAATGACTCTCTGGGTGTTTCACCTCCCCCTCAATGGGAGGAAGAGGAAGCACTATGAGGTATAATGAAGAATGGGGAATTTTTCCTGATTCAGGATACAGTGAA
>CM052441.1:2999563-3046294 GCA_028533085.1 Varecia variegata | reverse complement strand
AAGGCTCTGGATGGTCCATGCCTGGAGCACTGGTTGCCTTGTTGGCAAGTGAATAAGTGGAGTGTTAACAAGATGTTAAAATGGAAATTTTGGGCAAACAAAGGGAATAAAGAATTGGTTACCAGTTATAATTTCATTCCAACATGAGGTACTAGGTCATTTAAGGAAGCTTTGCAAAAAGGAAGCCCCAAATCACTTTCTCTTTTTTAAACTTTAGCTTACCATAAATGGATTTTTAAAGTGGTGGAGGAACCAAGAAAAAAGTCTCTTTTTGCACAGAATTTATCTCCTTCTTTCATAAATTTTGCTATTACAGAAGCTATTCATATATATTATCGAAAATTTAAAAATAAAGACAAGCAAAAATGGCAAGGTAAAATCATATTTCTACTACAAAGAGATCACCACGGTTAATATCTTAATATATATTATAAACTTACATTTACATATTATCTCTCATGTATATGCATTTTTAATGTATATGAGATCAAATTGCCTATTTTATTTTGTACCTTTTTTCAGTCACTTTCCAACTTCTGATTTCAATAAATTTTCATCTCTTTTAAAGATCACACCATTTTCAAATATCTTCAATTATCTAAAAAAATGTCCTTTATATCTGGTTCATCCAAACATTGTTAAAGTAGAGCTTGCACTTCTTCTAGCTATTTTTTATCAATAGCTCCATACATTTCTATGACATTGACTTGTTGAAGAAACTAGGCCTCCTGTATGATCTGGTAAAAGAGTGTCCACGGTCACTTCACCTGAGTCTGTGGCATGAGCCCTCCCTGCCTGTGGCAGAGGGGAAGGCAGTGGCTCCCCCTTTCCTCCCACACCTAAGCCTGGTGAGGGGAACTTGGAGAAGGACAATCAGGGGCTCAATACGAATTTCTTAGAGTTTGTAGACACCGTGAATTGATATTGGAATGATGCTTGGGAAAACCCCAAAGCAAGAGGCTATGACCAGCTAGCTGCCTGTGACCACAGAGCAGAGATGGCAGGAGTGGGATTTGCACTTCTACCCATGGTGGGCCCAGGGGGCAAACGTCCTCCACACCAATCTGTGAAGAGAACAACAGATGTCAAGGGACTGAGTAAATTTCAACCAGAGAGCTGGAACTTCACACCACTGGAAGTCCAGTCACATATTGCCAGTGAGGAAATTTCTAATGAGTCAGCTTCTAAAATTCACTTACCACAATACATCACAACACTACAATCAGATCATATTTTTTCAGTGACTATCCTCTCCTTTCCACCCCAATCCTAGAAGAACTACTGGCTGCCTAGTGGGCAGAGGTTGACAGCAGAGAGGTGGAAGAGAACAAGCTGGCAGCCCCCTTCCCGCCTGAAGCCAGCCTTCAAGAGAGAAGCTTGGATGAGTAATGACATTTAGAATTTTCAATATTATAGTTTAATTAAACAAATGAATGCAGCTTTTGTGACTTCAATTTAGAGAACTGTTTGTTATCTAGGGGTGACCAGAGATGCCAGGGACTTACCTGAAATTATTCCATCAAAGCTGGTGGGAGGAATTTTTAAAAATTGCTTTGTGATTGTATCCTGTCATGTTCCACTTATTCAGAGCACTGATTATGGACTGATAGTTGCTCTATTCTCATGGAAAAAATAGGAGAAAATAGAATGTGTTCCTTTAAAACTCTTTTCACTTTATATGCATATATCCCCTTGTGGTAAATATCTTCTTTGAGAGTGAGCTTCCTGACTTAAACAATTACTTTTCATATCATGCAAGCTGATATTTATATTGCATCTGATAGTTTATAAAGCACTTTCATGTTCATTACTTTTATTACCACATTTTTACTGACCATATCCTCTTCCTATTCCTGAGTTATATCTGCATTGTAACAGGATTCTCCATGTCCTCGACAGAGCTGATTGTGTTGTCTTTCAGTGCCATGAGTGTCTAGAAGGTGTTTCCAAAATTAGAACTGTGCCATCATTTTGGGGAACACAAAGGAGCCCATCAGGTGCTAGTATGTCTCATGTGTATTTTTGAAAGCAGCCTATTCCATAAGTTAGATATTATTTGGTCATCAGTCTAAGGAGAAAAACCTAAGAATGTTAAAGAACAGGATGTGAGGGTGATCTCGCTATGACATCTGTCACCCCATTGATCCCCAGGGGTGGTTCGGCTGATCTGACTGGCTAGGCGGGTGTCCCCTTCCTCCCTCACCACTCCATGTGTGTCCCTCCCAAAGCCACACACTCAATTGAAGAGGATGACCTTCCCCAATAGAAGAGGACTGTTCTTTGGTCAAGGGTAGATGAGTAGCTGTGCTCCCCTGCTAGAACATTCAAACAAGAATGTTAAAGAACAGTTAAAGGAAAAAAATGAAACAATCAAATGTTAACAAGCCACACAGACCATAGAGCATTTCATTAGGGAAATAGCTTCTTAATTCAGTTCAGCATATTGCATGACTAGCACTCTCAAAATGAAGAGAAATAAAATGCAAGAAAAAGGGAAATTGACAGCTGCTGGGTTTCAATAGGAAATATATAGTATTCACAGAAGAGTTCTCATTAGACATGTAAAAATTAACATAAGGTAAGAATCCTATAAGAAGCAAAGCAACACGCAATAATTACATCTCTCTTCCTCGTGGAAATAAATGATAGGGCAAGCCATTGTCAGCATTAGTAGCAGTTAAGAAAAATGACTCACTTCTCTCTCTTGACAAAGATACTGAGTCGAGTGTGAAGTAATAGTGTGGGTCAGACTGTTAAATATTTCAGAAGAGGGAAGATAGTTTTTTCATTGTAAAGAAAGAAATTCACTTCAAACAAGTGGCATTTCTTTAGCAACTCAATTAGGAGGGGTATAAGGCAAGAGCTATTGAAAAATACCATGTCTTCATTTAAAGACAGACTGTTTAGAAGCTGGGGGATACAACCAAGGTATCTTTAGAAGAGCTTTTGAAAAATCTTGCTATTCAGTATCTGTTAGGAGAGGAGCAGGTGCTTCAACCAACAATGGCTTGTTTGAAGAGGTAAGAAGTAGAAAGTCTTTCCAGAGTCTTGGTGCTTATTGACTCTGAAACATCATGAACTACTTAGACTCTTCTTTAGTAGAAAAACATGCTGTATGTTGGCCAGAAAACCTTGCACTCTTACCCCAATCCTTTTGTCCCAGGAGTCAGGAGCATTTTCACCTGTGAGCCTCACATTGATTAAAACTTCAGTGTTATTTTCCATTTAGGTAAACTTGGGTTGCAGGAATGCATTCATGGTTCACAACATTGCTGTCCAAACATTATAACAAAATACCCGATCAGTAATAGAACAAACTCAGGTACTTAGTGTATTTGGTGTCTATCTGTGTATGCCACTAAACTAGGCACTGAGCATATTTAAAAATAATGTTCTATGCTTTCAGATTCCTAAAAGTCTAAACAAACCTAATACCTACAAAAAATAAAAGAAAATCCAGGTTGCCTTTAAATTTTGCTTTTAAATTTCAAATAATGATTTCATTTCTTTCATAATAAAAATACTTTTACAAAAAATAAGAAGTTAAAAATACACAGAAAATAATGATCACCTTGTTTCTGGCCTCATTCATGGAATAAAGAAACTATGCAAAACTATGAAGGTATTCTCTATCTTCCAGGGCTGAAAAGACATCTCTCATCATATCTCCACTTAATGAGAAAACTAGTATGATAGATTGTATTTTCCAAGGACCATTGCAAAAATATGCTCCATGAGCATCTGAAATCTTTCCACTTCCCCAATAAGAGGGGGATCTGTTGTCTTCCCTTGAAACTAAGTCGGACCTTGTGACTGCCTTGACCAATAAAGCAATCAAGAATTGATAATACACAACTTCTGAGGCTAGGTCACAAAAATGCCATGCACCTTACTATCTTAGGATGCTTACCCTTGAAATCTAGCAACCATACTGTGAGGAAGCCTAAGCAATCTGTTAAAATATAGAAACAAATTAAATGTCCCCAAATTGGGATTTAGAGTACACACATGCACACACACATTCTCTCTCTCTCTCTCTCTCTCTCTCTATATATATATATGTAAGAGGGCTGTCTGGGAAGTATCCAGTGGTTGGATACTTTCTGGACAGCCATTCTACACTCGTGTGTGTGTGTGTGTGTGTGTGTGTTTGTGTGTGTGTATACTCTTTCTATATACACTCTAAATATATATACACACACAAACTATATATTATATGTACATATACTCTCTTATATAGAAAGTGTGTATATATAACATAAAATAAAACAATATACACTGACTTAAAATGAAGTTGTATATTTATTTCCAAGAAAACAATGGCTGTGTGTTACATAATTTTAAGTAAAAAAAGGCTATAACACAGGATATCTAATTCATTCTTGGCTTTGTTATAGATAAATAGAAATAAATATCTAGATATTTAACTATCTTGGTAGATGATTATAAAAGTCTGAAGAAGACACATCAACATATCAACAGTGATTGTATCTAAGTGGTAAGATAGCAAGCAATTTTTGTTTTTTTCATATTTCACTTATCTGCATCTTCTAGTTTCTTTTCCAATTAGCATGTATTAAAATAAAAGCTTTAAAATTACATAACTAAACTATTTCAATTGCTCTAAGTATTTTATTTGCTAATTCTCTTGCCCATTGTGATTGCATGATGCTAAAAAGCTAGAAGTACAGTTGCCTTGATGTGACTACACTCTGGTAATGCCCTTTTAAAATGCTTCTCTCAGATGTCTAGGAATGCTTTTTGCAGGTGGCTGGGTGGGGGATGTAGAAATCTCCTCTTTGCTAAATTAAAAAGAACTATAGATTCCTTTCTTCCTTCAACAACACTCCCTCTTGCTCTTACTCAAAAGACAATTGTTCTTGTTGTATGTGTGATGTTATCAACGATCTCTCAACAGCGGCTGCTGTGGTGAAATCCATAAACTTTTTGACTTAATGGGGATTTCTAAAAAAAATTTCTATGTTCACATTTGTTACATAACTACCAAGTTCATTGATTTTTAGGTATAGACATGGGTAGTTTATATATTTCTCATATAGTTACTTTTTTATGTTTTATTTTGTAAAGAAGACTTCAACAAGAGTAAAAAATAAACTGAGCAAAGCTTTCCACTTCTTTTTCTAGGACCAACCTCTAATATCGACAAAAGTTCCATTTAACATCCCCCAACTGAAAGTGGGGTCATTAGTGCAAAGCACAGGCCAACCCTCCCAAAACTTCCATTCCACTATTTCTCGTCATACCATCTCCTCTGTCTTCCCCCAGAAGTTGCACAGACAGAAAAAGCATCTCCGCTTCCCCAGATTTGTGATTATATCTTCATGGTTGGTGCCATTTTAGAGAACACTTTCCTAAAGAATACGGATTTGATTAAATATATTCTGGAACTAAATGAGACATCTTTTCTGTTGCACTGCACTTAGGAGACTAAAAGAAAGTCAAATAGTTACTGTCTTGAAAAGCCAAGGCTGTGTTCAGATGGATCCTCTGTTCCCACTGCACACAATTCCTGTAACTTTTTAGAAGCCCTTCATCGATTAAACTACAACTACCCATTAGCTACTAGAAAGCATATGTCGTGTCATCATGGAGAAGATATATTAAAACTGACATAGAATGAAGAATCTAAATACATAAACCATAACTCTAAAATTTTCTTGTCCACAGAAAGATCTATGTGATTGAAACTCATAATGAAAGTCATACTTAATTTACATTTTGTTTACATTCAATTTGGCTGGCTTAGCAAAATCACAGCACAGGGCATATTTTATCTAAAATGTACATACATTTTTTTCTATATGATTAGTGAATAAATTTACAGAACTTATGGTGTTCAAAAATTATTGCTACAACATTTACATTTTGTAATGGAAATTCCAGGACTGGCCAGGGCTTCTGGCCAAGAAATATGAATTTAAAGAGGAAAAGGAATACCTCACTTTCTGGGAAATCTTATTCTCTAGGCCTGACCCTTTTTACATGAAGGATTTGTCATCTGTCAGGGTAGACCAGGGTGCTCGCCTACCTGGTTTTGGAAGAAGCAGCCATGCTCCTCCTTGGGAGTGTGCCTATGATGTGTTCCTACTCTTACTGATCTCTGTTTTTATTTTCTGAAATGCAGATATGATCCAATTTTTATTTATACTTTGGCCAAAGATAGTATATAACATTTGACTAATTAATATATAAGTTGAATTAAAATAAAAATTTCCTAGTACTTCAAAATGCTACTAAGTGCTAGTTCATCTACTTTTCTGCTAGTTCTGATTTATATTTTAGACTTTATTATAATACTATAATATCTGCATGTAATAGTGGGATCTCTATATAAGAAATCTAACTTGTGTTTCCAGGGTTTTCCAAAATTCACTCCACACTGGAATCCTGACACCTTTTTTCTCTTTAAAACACATTCCCCAAACTATCTAGACTTGTTTAGATATTCTAGTATCTCTAGGATTAGGTCCAGCCTTGTTCAAATCATAGCTGAATCCAAAAAATTAAAAAATTAAATAGTTTGAAATAAATAGGTGATCAGAAACTTAATGTATTGAAAGGTATTATTGTTTTCTAAAATTTATGTGGGGCATTTTGTATTTCTTGCTTCAAGGATATTGAGGAGCAGCTTTGTTATGTTCATTTATCATTGCATCATTAGCATTTTCCCATGTCATTTAGTAGTACTTTGTGATAAAATAGGTCAATATTATAGAAGGTAATATGTAAAACATATCTATTATAGGTTAGATTATATTATACTTTTAAGTATTTTATAAAGTTTCTGAAATAAAGTCAGTATTTTCTTAAGATATTCTTTTTAAGTAAATGGGAAGTCTTATTTCTAGCAACACGGCAAAGAAATCATATTGATTCATAATACCTAGACCTATTGCATAAAATAAAGCAAACAATTTTCAAATACAGACCTGAGCTGAGAGTAAGCAGAACAACAAAGTTCAGAAGAAAACTTGCGGCAGATACTAGAATTAGCCAATAGAAAATATATGGTAAATGTCTAAATATTTGTAAGGAGTAAATAAGGGAATTAAAAAGGAATAAGCTATGAAATATCATCATAAATGATCAGGTATATTTAATAAAGAACTAAGAACTTCTCAGAATAGATTGCATATATAATACATACACACTAAATTAAAAATTCAGTGGATGGATTAAATAGACAGAACAGAAAAAACTCTTAGTGTACTGAACTGAAGAAACTAACCAAAATAAGCCCAAAGTGACAAAGAAAGGGAACTATAAAAAGATACAAGTGACATACATGATGAAAATAATAATATCAAGAATAGCTTTATTGAAGATCTAGAAAGAAAAAATATAGAGGAGAGAGGTTGGGCAAAAGAATGAGAAATTTGTTGATAATATTTGCATATGAAAAAAGATAAGAATTCAATAATATGTACACTATATATGCTATAATCAAATACCTGTACACCAAAAGACAAAAAAAAATTGAAGTAGTCAGAGAGAAAAAGATAAATCACCTACCAAAACTGGCCATAGGACTCACAGCTGACATAGCAACAGTAGCAATAGAAGTCAAAAAAGAGAGAGGTTTCATAGCTTCAGTATGATGACAGCATGTAGACCTTAACTTCTAATTCCTAATAAGTCAATCTTTTAAGAGTGAAAACAAAACAAACATATCTTGGAAATACTTGCTTGGAAATACTGCTTTATTTAGATTGGCACACATATCCTGATATAAATTCTGAAGCTGTCATTTATAAATTCAGGAAACCTGTGGATATGGCTTTTGTTATAAGCTGGGGATGAGGACAGCCCTTTTCCCTGAGTTCTAACAGATTCATAGATTGTAGATAAACAGGGTCACAGCAGTTGCTTCATCAATGCTGGGAACACATCCATAACTATTCAAACATTTGGAGTTTCCAGTAACTTGTAGGAGAATTTAGCTTATATCTGAAATCTACAAGGTCTCCTACTCCTACCTCAAATCAGTCTTTGGGACGTGTCTGTGGGTCAGCTGTGTCTGCAGTGCAGTGCCACAGTCTACTCATCTGGCCTGCTGGGAGAAGCATGGTGCTGCCTTTCTGGACAGGACAGATGGAAAATTTCTTGCGGGGAGGGGCGCTACACAAGTGTGTTTATTGCAAAGGACCCAGAAATAACAGAGGGAGCCTCAGTTTAAAATTCCAAAGCCCATATCAAGAGATTAGAGAATCTTTGAACGCACTAAGTACAATACTGCCATACCAGTTGTAAATATACTAGTAAAATAGTTAACAAGTGGTTTATTAATAGCATTTCCCCCCAGATTTCCCCATGATCTAGAAACTAAAAGGTTAACGCTGGGCCAGGCAGAGACTTCCAAGGTCTGATAGTCTCTGAAGCCATCAACAGCTCTGTGAATCAACTCCTTTCTGACTGCAGAGAGTTTCAGGAGGCATGCCGCTCTTCCTACATTCCTAGCTCCACCCACCGAGGAAGAACCTCCTGTCAACCTGCTGGTAGAAGATCCTCCAAGAATGCCCAGACTTCTAGGTTCTTGCTCCACACCTTGCTTGTTCTTCCTGGAGCAACTGAGTCTATTCTGAATGTGGAACATTGGCCATGTTGCATCACCAGTTGTTGCTGGTTCCAGTTAACCTCACAAAGAAGACCAGGGAGTCCACCTCTCCCACATTCTCACTCCCTCCTGTCTCTCCAGGCCACGGGGAACTTCTGGGGATCACCTGTGCAGACCCCAGCATGCCAGTCCTGGGGCTTGTGTTTCAACCCTTCCCTTGCAGGGAGGACATGGGGTGCTGGCAGGCAAGTTTGTGCTCCTGGCAATAGGTGAGTGCCGGGGGCTCACAAGGCCCAAGGCCAGGGCTGTGCTCCAGTGGCCAGTATCGCCTGGAGCTGCCTGCTTAGCCATTTATAGAAACAGCAGCCCCCGCGGGACTCTAGCTGCTGTGAGCCAGAGAAATACAAAGAACCCAGGAAGCAGAGGTTGATAACATTTTAAAGATTGCTCTTGGCCCAGTGCTGTCAGATGCTTGCCTGCTCCAGTGGATAGTGCCTCACCCCTCACAAAGGAGACATTCACCGGCTGCTCCAGAGAACGACAGAAACTCACAAAACACTGAGAGAACTTTGAGTAGTAAGAAAGGCTGTGAAATTGCAGAGTGCATGTGGAGGGGTTGAGAACAGCAGGCAAGGTCCTTGTGGAAAAGGGCCTTGCCTGACATCCTCAGGAGTTTTTATTGTTTACTGTGGTTCAGGAGATACGTAGCTCGAAAAGGATTAATCCAGAGGGTTGATATAGCTACACATTGCAAGAAAGCATCGCCTTGTTGCAGGAACTAAAGGAAGGACACAGGTGGTATTATCGTAACAGTCCACACACACACACACACACACACACGCACACACAAGCATGCACACACACTCAAACACACACACGCACACACACTCAAACACACACACAGAATGAGGCCTGTCAGGCAGGGAGAGGAGGCGACACATTTCCAGATAAATTTAGCGAGAAGAATCAACACAAGGAAAGGAGACAGACTGAAGAGATGTGGGATAAAAGGGATAAGAAGGAATTTAAGATTCTTCTGGGTCTTGATTTAATCAGCTTCAGGGACTTGCCATTCAAAGAAACAAGAACTGTGTGAGGGGAGATGAGCTCGCGCAGGACGCTGAGGGCTTTGTTCAAATCAGCTGAGCATGGAGTACAGGCTCATTCGCCCTTTCAGGAATGTGGGGCTGAGTTCTGTGCTGGAGACGGAGAGTGGAGAATGCTCAGCACAGGAGTGCTTCGAGCTGTGATTCCTCAGAGAGCTCACGGGGACGGCCCAGCACTGGGATCACATAAGGTACAGCCATGGGTTCCCTACCGTATGTGGAGGCAGAGCACATCTCACCTGTACCTCATTCTAAAATAATTACCTAGCGGGGCCATCTTCTTACTGTGGTACCCATTAGTTCGACTCTGGCTGAAATAGTGACACACAAGTAAGTGCTGGTCCAACATGTAGATCTCTCCACTCTTTAATAGCACCACACTCCCACCTGCCACAGGATCTTTACATTTGCTGGTACCATCTTCTGGAACATTCCAGGCATCCTGGTTTAGCTTAAACCCTCCCCAGTGCTTGCTCACCATTCAGAACCCAGCTCAGGTTTACCCGACTCTCACCTTCCCGAATTAGGTCATGTTCTTTTCCTTCACAGTGCTCTTCCCAAAGGCTTGCGACTCCTTACTTTTTGTTACAGAACATTTCAAACATAGGGAAGTTGAGAAAGTGAGATATTAAATGCCCATCTACCCAACTCCCAGCAATAGTGACGGTCAACCTGTTGCTGATTTTGCTCTATCCTTCCACGTTACTTTTGTTTGAGTATTCTAAAGCATTTTGTATCCCATCTTGTCCTTTCTCCTCCATTGAACGGTATGCATTTCAAACTAAGCATTATACATAATCTCTATTGTGACATTATTGCCTAACAAAACTAACAAAAATGTCAAATGCCCAGTCAATATTCAATGTCCCTTGATTGCTTCAAAAGTATGTTTATAGGTTTCTTTGAATAATGATCCACACCAGGGGACCTAGTTGTTAAAATCACCTAAGTTTCTTTTGTCTTATGTTTCCACTTTTTTTTAATTTTTGTTTTTAGAAAAAAAATCATTCTTCTTATAGACTTGATCAATTGCTTTCTCATGGTATTTTTTACAACCTATTTAAAATGTTCAGGCAAGAATGATTCTATGGTACTTCGTATATTGCATCTCACCGCCGAGCACGTAATGTCTGGTCTAACCACTTTTTCGGATTAGTGGGCACAGGTGGAGTCAGTTTGATCTATCCTTTTTAAAATTTCTCATTAAACTTTAACTAATTGTTTTCATATTCAATGAAATTGCTGCCTAGAGCCAGATTTTCATTAGAAGTTGCAAAATGATGATTTTCTGATACTATCAATCCTTTTATGTTTATTAGCTATATTTCCTCCCATAAAGAAAAACTTGTCCTTATGCAAGATCCGGTTATCCTAAAAAATAGTTTGTACAGAAAGACAGATTAAATACGTAATTCTTTCCTTTTATCTGTTTCCCTGAATGAGGAGCTGTTGCTCTAACAACCTGCAACGGTGAACATTGTTAAGGTTCAGACTGTCTTAATTTTGGCCACTTAGAGTTTCTAGGCTTTGTTCCCTTTGTTCTTTGACATGATCTCATTTATCATTCATTGCTTCCTTGGTGTTGAAATAATATGATGTTCAGGATCATCTTTTATTTGACATTAGCAAACATTCCTTCAAACACCCCTAGTTCCTTTTAGTGGAAAATGTGTTCAGAGACCATAATCCGGGTGCTAGAAGTGGTTTTTGGTTTTCGTGTCTCCTTTTTTATATGTGTTTTAATAGAAAAAAATTCATGAGTTCATACTAGTTTTTCCAATTTTTATTTGTAAGATTTTTACTTACTACTTTGCTTTTATATTTTTATCTATTTTTTATTATCTGTACAATCTTTGTTTCTACCAATATTAGCAAAATTTCACATTTGTTTTACCATACAATAATCATTTCAAGGTAACAATACTAATATTACTTCAAAAATTAAGACTAATGCATGCAATTTAAGGTTTATGTACTTTGTGTCCCTTTATCCCTAAATACCTCAGTGTGTATTTTATAAGAACAAGAACATTTTGATATAACCACAACTTATCAAATTTTAATCTAATTCTGTGTCTAGTTTTGAACTCACATTAAAATTCTAATAGTATTCTTTTAGAGCCATCATCCTTATTAGATGCCAAAAAAAAAAGGACTTCACTTACCCTGGAAAATAAATCTCTCAACAAATTTGGAATAGGAGGGAACTTTCTCCACTTAACAAATGTCATATATGAAAAACCTATAGCTAACATATACATAACGGTGACTCATTAAATAATTTCTCTGAAAAATTCTCTACCAAAAAGTATCAAATGACAAGGCTATTTTGCAACATTTTTATTGTTGTTGTTATAGTAAAAACAGAAAAAATAAAACAATGGTTTATAAAGAAAAGATTGTGTAATAAATAATGGCAATCACAGTGGTGTACTCCTTAGGCACAAAAAAAAAAAAAAAAAAAGAAAGAAAGAAAGAACCCTATATGAGGTCCAATATCTGACTATTCTTGTCACCCTCCAGTCCTTTCAAATATTTTTTACAAATTTTTTGCAAGTTTTATAATTGTTATCTGGTCAAGCATTAGTTCCATTGGAAGATGGAAGGTGGAAGTTGTGGCTATTATGGGCATATCTTTGGGATAGATTCCTGAGATGGCTATGTCAAAGGGTATGAATGTGTAATTCTGCTAGATTTATTTTTAGTTATTATTCTCATGTTTGATTATTTTATTAGTGTTTGTCTCTCCCCTTAAACTGTAATCTCCATATCAACAAAAATTTCATCTGTTTTTCTTCAACACTCTCTTTCCAGTACCTGGCACAAAGTTGGTGCTGAGTAAGTAATTGCTATAAAATTATTATTAAAAGAGTGGAGGGGTTTTGTTTATTTTATGCTAGAATATCATGTATTCAATGCATCATAGATAATTTTGATGTTATCAATAAAGACATCATAGTTTCATATTTTACATTTCAGTCTGTGGTCTATTTTGACTTAAATTTTGCAAATAACATGCAGTAAAGGATGCAGTTTAATTTTTTGCACATAGTATCCATTTGTTGCAGCATTGTTTGTTGACAGATTTTCCTCTCTTCACTTAATTGCCTTTGGCATTTTGTCATTTCTAGGAGAAGACATGGGAGAACATTTTAGTGACCTTGGGTAAGACAAATATATTTTAAGTAGAACACACAAAAAAGTACAAACTATCAAATAAAAAACTGACCAACTAACTTGATCAAAGTTTTATTCCTCAAAAGACATTGTTACAGAAATAATCCACAGACAGAAATAAAAATATTTGCAAAACATTTATATCTGATGGAAGATTTGTTTCTAAAATTCCTAAAGAACTCTTGTAACTCAATAATAAGGCAACCTGTGATAGGAAGAATTGTAAGATGGCTCCATAGATTCTCCCAGTCTGTGGTATATGGTCCCGTATAATTCCTCCCTCTGAGTGTGGGCAGAACCCGTGAATATGATGGATTTCACTCCCATGATTAGGTTACTAATCATGTGACTTCGAGTTAGTCCAAGAGGAAGATTATCCTGGGTGACTCAATACGCAGGGGCAAGAGGCTCCTGCTGGCCCAAAGAAAGCAAACAATCTGCTGTGCATGATGGCCTGTTGAAGAGGTGATATGGCCAGGATTTGAGGGACACCTCTAGGATTTCAGAGTGATCCGTGGCCAACAGCCAGCAGGAACATGGAGACTCCAGTCCTACAACCATAATGAACTGAATTCTGCCAACAATCTGAATGACCTTGGAAGAGGCACTGAGCTCCAGATAAGATCACAGCACCTTGATTTCAGTCTAACGAGACCCTGAGCAAAGAGCTCAGCTACGCCATGCTCAGACACCTACACCATGAAAACTGTGAGAGAGTAAATGGGTGTTGGTGTAAGCTATTAAATTTGGTAATTTCTTACTCACAAGTAAACACTATTATACAACCTAATTTAAAAATGATCAAAACCCTCTTTTGAAGGTGGGCTGGACTTAATGATTCACTTCTAAAAATAGAGTAAGAAAAAGGGAAAAATAGTATCTTTATACAGGTCGAGTATCCCTGATATAAAATGCTTGGAATCAAAAGTGTTTTGGATTTCTATTTTTTTAAGGTTTTGGAATATTTGCATTATATTTTCCAGGTAAGAATCTCTAATACAAAACTTTGAAATCTGAAATGCTCCAACAGGCACTTCCTTTGAACTTCATGTAGGTGCTCAAAAGTTTCAGATTTAGGAGCATTTCAGATTTTTGATTTTCAGATTAGGGATAATCAACCTATAGATGAGAAATCTAGCTTAATAATTGACACAATTTCTCAAGGTTAATACCACCAATGATAGCTCATGTTGATAACATATGTTCCTGATAAAACATGATTAGAAAGGTACTTCTATGGCATTCTTCCCCAAAACCCAAAACCTCAGTCTAGTTAGGAGGAAAACATTAGGCAAATCCAAACTGATGAATGTTTTACAAAATACCTGGCGAGGGCTCCTCAAGATTGTCAAGGTCCCGAAAGACAAGAAAAGACTGAGAAACTACTGCAGACCAGAAGAACATAAGAAAACAAGATGTCTAAATGCAATATGGTATCCTGGACTCAATACTGGCACAGAAAAGGGACACTAGTGGGAAACCTTATAAAATTCAAATGAAGTCTGCAGTCCAGTTAATAGTGATGCATCCATGGTGGTTTGTTAGTTTTGAAAAGTAATGTAAGTTGATAAAATTAGGAGAAACTGGTAAAGGGTATATGGGAATCCTCTGCATTATCTTTGCCACTCTTCTGTAAATCTAAAATTGTTCCAAAATAAAAACTTCATTTAAAAGAGGTAAGATAAGAGCACATTAAAAGTTACAAAATGTATAAGTCCAATAAAGAACTTATGATAATAGTGCTAAAGAAGCAGAGGGCAGGAATTTAAGGTGGGCCATAAAAAAGAGTAGGATTTAAGAAACAGAATAAAATATTAAAATGAAAGACAATCGCAATGCAAAATAACCTGATACACTTTCTCCCTATTGCAAAATTTAACAATTTCAAAGATTATTCCATATGACACTGAAGAAATTGCCTGTAGTCCTTGACTTGTAAGGATGGTCTTACTTCTACTCTATGACTTTTGATCCCAGGATCCACTCTCCTGCCATTTGGGACACATACTTATATTTGCTACACTGTTTTCAATGGAATTACATTTGCTGGGAAAAAATTCATTAAGTTAGCCAATAACAAAGGAAAATGGGCAAAAACTGGAATAGACACTTCATAAAAGAACACATATAGATGACATATGAGCACATGAAGAGGTTCAGAACAGCACTGATCTTTAGAGAAATGCAAATTAAAATAATGAGATATCATGTCATACCCTCTAGAATGGCTAAAACTGAAAGATTGCCTATACCCATTGCTAGCAAAGAGGTGAGCAATTAGTACTCTCACACATTGCTGATTGAGAGTGAAAATAATGTAGCCACTTTGGAAAATGTGACAGTTTCTTGAAAAGTCATACAATCCAACAATTCAACTCCTTATTTTTACCCAAGAGAACTAAAAGCATACATTCATACAAAGGCTTGTATATGAACATTCATGGTACCTTTATTCACAATTGTAAAACACTAGAAAGAAGTCAAATTTCCACAAACATGTAAATGGACAAATAATTTTTGGTACATCCACACAGTGGAATAAATACTCAGAAATATGAAAGAATGAACTGTTGATGCATGCAAGTACATAAATAAACTCAGATAATTACCTAGAGTGAAAAACCCAGACCCAAAAATAATACCTATTGCATTATTTTATTTATATAAACTTTTACAAAACACAAATCAATCTGTAATGAATCAGTGGTTACTTGAGTATGGGGCAAGGAGGGGTAGCTGGGAGAGATTGCCAAGGGACTAGAGGGAACTTTTGGAACTACTAGAAATATTTGTTGTCTTAATTTGATGATTTTTCATGTGTATACATATGCCAAAACTCATCAAATGGCCCACTTGAATATGTACCATTTATTATATACCAATTAAATAAATCTCATAAAGAAAAAAAGCAAGTCATGAAAAGGAAGTTTATGACCTAGAACCAATCTATATCACCTCACTGCAATTGTCTGATGATCATGTCTGGGGGCTATTCTAGATAATTGGCACTTTGAAGGTGGTTCTATGGTGAAAAATGTGAACAACAAAGCAGAGATTTTGACAAACTCATGTAGGTTATTTCTGCTATCATATGAATGTGTTCCCTAAAAGTTCATGTGTTGGAAACTTCATCCCTCTTCCCTCATGAATAGATTAATGTTGGCTATGTACTCATGAATGGATTAATATTGCTGTCACAAGAGTGGGTTTGTTGTTTTGGGAGCAGATTTGGTACAAAAGCAAGTTCTCTCTGGCTCTCTTGCCCTTACCTTCTCACCGTATGATGCCTTCCACTATATTATGACAAAGCAAGAAGGCCCTCACTAAATGCCAGTGCTATGCTCTTGGACTTCCCAGCCTTCAGATCTGTGAGCCAAATAAACTTTCTTTATTTATAAATTACTCAGTCTGTGGCATTATGATATAGCAAAAGGAAATGAACCAAGACAATTACTTTTTTCCATATGTAGTCAAATTATTTTAAAAATTAATAAAATATATGGGTATATATATATGTGTATGTGTATATATATATTTTTAAAAACAATTCTTCTTGAGAAAATTTCTTAAGTGGTAGGATTTTGTGGCAAGATGTTAGTTCCATCTTTATGTTCCATTTTCTCTAGTCATAAGTGAGACTCCCCCACTAAGCTGTTAAAGTGCTAATAGGTTTCTCCAGACGCTGCTATTATTAACAAATTAACATGAGCAACACTTAAGAAGGAGGAGTGGGAGGGTTAATGTGGGGAATCTTCTCTCATATGTCTTTTATGATGCACATTTGGAGGAAAAGAATAGATTTCAATTTTACAAAATGTTAATCTAACATCTTCCCCCTCCTACTCACCAGCATCAAATTTATTAATAAAATGTTTAAGAATAAGGAAGTAGATGCTGCAATTGAAATTCACTGTTATATCTTAACAGAAGAAAGGGTATCAAATTGCAGGATGGCTTTTTAGAAAAAGAGTTAGCAGGAGGTTTGAAAAGTGTAGATGATCTGGATGATCTAGCAAGGCAGAAACAGAAAGAAAATAAACACAAACAAATCATGCAAAGCATGTGCAAATTAATAGGAGAGATCCTACATACTCAAATTTAAAATGCAAACTATGATTTCTTCTGCTAGGTTAGCCAGAATCTAAGCTAAAGAAAAGAGATAAATTTGGTCTAGTGATGAAATTATAAATGCTTCTGGGCATACTGGGGGGTAAGGGGCATGATGATCCTTTTGACTATGTTCCAGATGTCTTCCATGCATCCATTTCTTTATAAATATCAACAACCCAGGCAAACAGCTATGGTGACTTATAGATTTAGAACTGATGTTTAGAGAAATTAAATAAGTTGCCCAAATTCAATTCATAGGACTGTTAAATATCAGAACCAAGACTCAAATATAACATTTTATTGTATGATTGTGTCATACTTATTTACAAATTCTATGGTTGATGGGTATTTGAGTTAATTCCACAATTTTTGTTATTATGACATGTTGCTCTGAACATAGTGAACATATATACTCATTCTTTGGAGCATATAACACAGAAATGGAATTGATGGGCAATAAAGTAAGAGAACATTCACCTTAGTGAATATTGCTAAACAATTAAAAAGTGTGGATAATCTGGATGATATAGCATGGCAGAAAAAGAAAGAAAATAAACACAAACAAATCATGTGCAAATTAATAGAAGAGATCCTACATATTCAAATTTAACATGCAAACTATCCAAAGCAGTGAAGGCTACACCCTCACCATCAGAGCAGGAAGGCTTTGGTTGCTCAACATCTTAGAGAATGCTTAGTAGTTTTTGTCTTTTTCTATTTAACAATTCTTTTTATTATTGTTATCTCATATAGTTTTAATTTTCATTATTCTGGAGCTTATATAAGGCCAATGATTACTGGCCATTTGATATTCTTTTTTATGATGTGTCTATTTAAATGTGATGCATTTTTTTCTATTGGGTTGGCTACTTTTTTCATACGGAGTGTCAGGGGTCTTTTATATTTTCTGGGTATAAGTTCTTTGTGAATAAACATATTGCAGATATATTCTCACAGTTTGTGTCCTACCACTCTCATAAGGGTGTCTTTTGATAAACAATCATTTTTAATTTTAATGTAGTCTGTGGGATATTTGTGTCCTGCTTAAGAAATGTTTGCCTCTATTCCACATTCATACAAATACTAACATTCTACAAGAATATTTTAGAAGACATAATGCTTTACTTTTCACATTTAGATGTACAATCATTCTAGGATTGATTTTGGTATATGGTGTGAGGTAGGGATTAGATTCATTTTCCACCATATGACTGTACAAGTATTCCATAACAGCTCATTAAAAAGTCATGCCTTCCATACTTTAGTCTCACCTTTGTTAAAATTCCAGAGTATGAGCCATTTCTAGATTTCATCTTCTATTTTATCGGTTTATTTATCTGTCTTAATATCTGATACAAGATATCATGTTTTGTATCAAGTTACCAGCTTTTGGTTTTCCTTCTTTATATTTGTCTTGTATGTTATTGGTGCTTTGCATTTCACACAACCTTTTGAATCAGCAAGAGAGAACTCTCATGACTGCTAACCCTATGTGAGCTCTGAGAATTTTTCTTCTTAGAGTTTCTTGGTAATTTTTTTCCCTCAGAAGTCATTCTTGTCCAGCTCTGAGGGGCTTCATCCTAAACCTGCACAGATTGATAGTTGGCCAAAGACTCAATTAGGCCATCATAAAGATCGGTGAATGTCCTCCACTGTGTAACTCCTTCCTCTCTGAAATTTGCCTCACAAATTCTGGACTTCTCAGCCCCCTCAAACTCAAATTTCTGTCTCCTCACATCAGTGAGATTATCAAGCCCTGTTTGGAGTCCTTCTTCCTCTACTGCATTTTGGAAAGTGCTTCTTGGCCAAAGCCTAAATGCACCACCAGGGCTAACATCATTTGTTTCCTTTCTCACAAGAATCACAGTCAGAGCTGCCTGTTTTCTAATGTCTGAAAATAAATCTTTCAACATTTTGCCTAGTTTCTAGATGTTAACAATGGGAGGTTAATTGTGGATTGTCTTATTATCTCTGTGCCAAACGTAGAACTCTAAACGTACTTATTTGAGTTTGCACACCTATATGCATTTAATTTCTGTTATCTTATTTAATTTATCTTAAAACTACTCATTCATGTTCTTAGCAGCCAGCAGAGAATCACTTCCTTCTGTGGCTTTAGTAAATTTGTTACAGAGCATAGTAGCGTGAATGTTAAATGGCAGAAGTGCAATGTGTATATATTCCAACCATCAAGATGACTAAAATCCCTCTTGGTGATTGTGTACCAAACAACTCCTATATCAATTCTTAGTTTCTTTCCCTTTAGGTTAAAGAGAATTTTCCTTATTTTAAACAAATTTCTAAATGAACATACATCCTTCAATGCGGAGTACTAAATCAGGTAGTCTATGTTGTAACCATGAAATCTAGAAAGCACTTATATTAGAAATAAAACCCACCTATCTAATAGAAACACAATATGATTCTACAATGTATGTCCCATATGAAATAATCAGTTTGCTTAAATTTAGAATTTCATTAAGATATTTAAATTGGTTCTGTGTTTTCCATGGATGTACCCAGTGAATCTTTGCATTTATAACAAGTTAAAAAGTCAAGTGACCTTTGAGTTATTGGATCACTGTCAGAGCAATAGATTAGCCTTTTTTTCATATGTCCATAAACTCAGAGACTCAGAAATAAATCCTTTATTTTCTTAATTTTGGTACTTTTCTCAATTGATGTAATAATTATATAGAGAGATTAATAATTGAATACATTATAACTATTCCTGAAAAAGATTTCCTTATGAGAAGATTTGTTTAATTTACAACCTCTAGCTAATTTCACATGTGAGTACTTATATAAAAGGTATTGTTTTAAGAAGGAGGTATCTGGTATAAACAGGATATATTGAAGCAAAACAAGGGATCTATATATTGATGTTTTTTTCCCAAGTTGCATGAACATTTAAAGGCATTGCAACCTGGTTTAAGAAAAATCTACAGTTCAAATAATACTGTTGAGCAGCTGAGCTAAAAAGAACTACAGTTCTTTGACCAGTTCCCTAAATATACATTGTACATATATTGTGCTTCTATATGACAAGAACATTGTACTGTTTTGAAGAGATTACAAAATGAGACATATATTTGTTATTCTTTTTCTCTAGAATAAAAATGAAGATCTCTTCCAGACCTTGGAGCCTTTTATTATTTCACTCCAATATCTACATTCTCTAACATACAGTATGTCTGAATACAATATTAGAGAGATTATAGTAAGCATTTTGTTAGATCACTATCAAAGTATTAAAGTATGCAATCAGTATTAACAGACATGTTTCTAGCTTATTTTAGAGTTTTATGATCATTTGAGAAGTTTTACTTATCACTATTAAATAACTAATTTTACTAAATAAGGTGAGTCCAATGTAGAGACTACTCATGTTTCTCATACTGTTCATAATCCATATTCTCCATATAGGTCCAAATTATATGTACCAATACAAAATAATTCTGATTCCTAATATATGCAATTTGGCAGAAGACAATAGCACATGGAGGTATCTTGTGCAACACAGGCATTTAACATACAGGCTCAGAGCTCAAGAACTGTGCTGTGCAAACATTAATACAGCCTGCCATTTGCCAAGGGAAATACTTTTGTGAGCCTCATTAATTTAATTGGTCCCTGTCATCTAGTTAAAAAGGAGAAAAAAAGTGCATTTTCAGACAAAACCAAAGATGGTTAAAAGTCCTATTAGATTGTGCAGCACTTCAGAAATTTCAAGTTAGGAAGGAAATTGAATTGAGGAAATTGAATTCATTTTGTATCACCTGCCTACCTGCCTCCATCCTCCCCAATCCCTTATATGGTGAATCATAAAATTTCTAACTAAAAAAAGTCAGAACTCTTAAATATTAAGAGCTTGTACTAATTAATCTATTCCTTTCAGTTTCATGTAAATGTATTTTATAATATCTCTCAAGGTATAACTGCTGTTGGTATCAATTCCACTGCGAATGTTCCCTAACATCTCTCCAAGCTCCTAGCTTGTGAACCAGTGCGGACATTTCTTGCTCTGCCTCCCACAGCTGGATCGTTTGCAAATTCGAACGTGTCCTGCTTCACTCACTCTGTTAGGTGTAGTTCTAAATTGCACATTGCACCTGCTCCCCACCCTGACAAGGAGGAGACAAGGAAGCCCTAATCAACTGGCTCCTTGCCCTGCTCCTGGCTCCTACTTGTTAGTGTCATGTGCTTTTTGGAAACAGTTGTTTGGATGCTTCCAGGAAGGCTCTCCTAGAGTATTTATCTGTGGAGAAAGAGCTACAGTGAGTGTTCTGGGCAGTATTTCCCACTTCATTTGTAGAATATGAAAATTCTTCCAAAGGAAGCTGGGATTACTTTTACCTTGATTGTGTTTCCTCAAGACCTAGCTTCCTGGCAGAGACTTGGGGCCACCTCCAATGCCCCAAAGTGTTCTTTGCAGGCCTTTTCCTATTCTGCTTCTGAATCATGATCTTTTTGGCTTTTTCTCAACATGGCAGTCAGTACCTCCTAGAACAGTGTTCAGCAAACTGCACTCCATGGTCCAAATCCTGACCCCCAACTACGTTTATATAGCCTACAAGCTAAGAATGGCTTTTACATTTTTAAATGGTTGAAACAAAAACAAAAGGAGACTAATTTATTTTACATGAAAAAGATATAAGAGTCAAATTCCATTGTCCTTAAACATCATTCTATGGAAGCGCAACCTTGCTCATCAGGTTAGGTTTGGTTTGTGGCTCCTGAGCTGTAATGGCAGTTGAGTAGCAATGACACACTATATGGCCCACTGTACCTGAAACCATTCCTTTTGGCCCTTTTTCAGAAAACACTTGCTGAATTCTGTCCTAGAATATTACCAGAATGCAGGAATGGGGATTTTAGAGTATGTTACTTCAGGTGAGTGACTTAAGATACTGTTATAAAAAACCAAGAGTTCCCCAATGGGCCAATTGAGATTAAAATAGATGAGATAACGAGCTTGCACAAAAAGCTAGGCTTCCGAATTTTCCTAATAGGAGTGCCTCAACTGTGATGTATTCGCTCATCCCTAGGTCTCCCCTTAACATCATTGTAGGTGGCTGCGGTTCGGCAGCTCAAACCAGCCAAGACCTGTATTCAGGACCAAATATATGTGTCTTACTGGAATAGGTTATTAAACTTTTAGTGCTTTGGATTCCCCATTCATAAAATGAAGTCTTTGAGATAAATGTTGTCTATGTTTTTTCTTGTTTCAATATTCTAATTTTATGATTGTACTGACAATGAAAAGCAACTTTCACAATTTAATGTTTAAAACCAGTTGTTGAATTCAAGTTACAAACATTTGGCAAAAAAGGATAGTTTTATCTCAGTTAAGCAGCTCATACTGTGAAAATTTTGTTTTATTTCTTTCATCTGAAGCCACCTGGAGCACTGGAGCATGAGCCATTCATGTCTATGAAAGCCCACCACGCTGGAAACCAGCATAGTTTATGCCAGAGCCTCATGAACCTACTCCACTATTGTCTTGTATCGCCCTCACTTGATGATTCTTGCTGTAGGTGGTAAGTGATACAATTGAACTTTTCTGGGTACACAGTCTACTCACTAATTTCATGTACTCAAAGTCCGAATCTACTTTCTAAGTTAGTTAAAACCTGTAGCAAAAATTAGCAATATTGTTTTGGTTGTTTTCCCTCATCCAGGGAACACTGGCAGTTCCTCTGGGTCACTCAAGCAGTTTCCTTTGCATTGTAAATGCTTTCTCCCCCAAGCGAAAATGCACACTGTTTCATTAGACATTCAGGTTGTACCAGGCTACCTGTGGATTTTTTAAATGTGGTAAACAGCTGTTACATTTGAAAAGACAGTGTTGAGTCATCCTGAAATAGATTGTTATATGCAAGTTGTTCCTTTGCTTTGTTTCAGGGACCCTGTTGAAAATACACTTGCCTGACAGTTACAGGGTGTTTTTGGTTCAGCAAGTGGTCTTTGTATTGAAAATTATACTTTCCCACAGCCTTGCTGTGCCTTATTTTCTCTCGTTTGTAATCAAAAGTTGGCTTAGTCATTCAACTCTTCTTTTGTTGTTTAGCTGCAGACTGATAGGTTCCTCTTGAATTATTTAAATGGTTTTCATTTTTTGTTATAAAACACACCAATAGTAGGAAAGTTCAATCCGACATCAAAGACCAACTACTGTCCCTTTAAGGACACTCTCTTTAGGCTCCTGCATTCAGGCTTCTCTGCAGGTGTGGCTGCACCTGCATCTTAATTGTTCAGAATGCTTGGGTGACTAGCCTATTTTGAAAGTTCTCTATAGGAAAGGTAATTGCACCACCAGCCTGGACAATCTCTTCTATGATTTTTACAATCCTTACAACCAGGGAAGGTTTAGCTTTTCTGCCCATTTAGCATTTAGTTAAAGGCAACATTTTTTTCTTTTCTTACTCTATCCATATTATATCTAGAAAACTGGGCAACATCATGGTTTTTATAATACAGGTATGACTGCTCCCAGTAGAAATTCTTTACTCAGTTAAATAACAAATGTGGAATAAATGTTGATTGTTTCTATACATTTCTTCTAGGCATTATTTGAAGAACCATCATACTTGATAGCCATTATAAACACACAGGCAGCCTTTCTTTCTCTCTGCTAACAATTAAGGCAGGATGGCTCTGAATGGCCAGACATGCTTTCGGCTGCTCTTACTTTACTTTCATTTTCTGAGAACTCACTTAGAAAATCTCTGTTAAGTCCCTAAGAAATGATTGCTTGGTCATAAATATGGCTCCTCTGTAAAAAAGACACAGGCGGAACAGATGAAGAATTTTTGCTTTCCCATCTGCTGTATAAATTCAGGATTTTAAAAGTTTGATGTGGAGAATACAGAGTCCTCTATGAGCCACTTGAAACTGAACTCTACTACACCACACTCACTGCTGTCTCCTCAAATTTATCATGTGGGTGGTTATAACCTGGGGTGAAATTAATACGGAACTAGTAGGGGGCATTGAATTGAAACTCTACCTGAAGTTCTATCTTCCAATCAGATGTGGACCAGGTACAGTATGTAGCCGATAACATTATTTAAATTCTACCACATAAAGCTGAATAATCGCTCCAGATTATAGACTGTTCATATAGCATGGTACAGGGAGATGAATCCAGGCAGAACTTAGTAACTCCCTATGTCATGGAGGAAGAACCAAGATCTAGAGAGACACTGAGAAACTTAGAGTTTTCAGAACAAGAGTATAGGAGAGAAAAGTGCTGTATAGTGAGAGAGCCCCAAAGTCTTCAGAAGATCCCCTCGAGTATTCAGTAAAGTACTAGCCAGTACTCCTTTGGGAGAAAACAGCTCAAGGCCTGATAAAATCTGTCCCAAAGGATTGGAGGAAATAGTATCCAGTGCTCACACATGGCTGGATATAGAGCCTTTTCCCACTTGCCATGGAAAATTCATCTGTGTGGAGCTTGAGTAGAGGGCTCAGGTCTTGTGATTACAGAGGGGTCTGATCAGCCCAAGACTAAGCATTGCTCTGATCTCACTAAAAAAATCTTAAAAGCAAGATCCAAAAGAAGCAAACAGTTCTTAGAATTACATTGCATATGGTCGAAAAGTTAGAGACAATTATAATAAAAATAAAAATTAAAGCTCTAGAGACAAAAACTATAGCAAGTGCGGTGAAAAATACATTGGATGGGATTTACCACACATTCGATGAAATTTTTTTTTTTAAATACACGAAGCATCAGTGAGCTGTGGTACAACTTTGAACAGAATATATAGCTGTAATTTTACTCCTCAAAGGGAAAGAGGGAGACAGAAAAGATGTTTAAAGTATTAATAGTGAAAAAAATTTCAAATGTTGAGCCACAAATAAATTAAAAGTAAAAGATGGAAAAATATATAAGATGGTAACACTATCACTAATCTAAAGAAGCTTCAGAGGTGAGATTCACATCCGAAAAAGATTGAAGAACAGAATATTTCCAATGATGAAGAAGGGCATTTCATAGTGTAAACAGGGTCAGTCGATTAAGAGGACATAACAATCCCAAAACTTTCATATTGATCGCACCCAATACTTTTGCATCTTCAAAATACATGAAGAAAAATGTCGTAAAACTGCAGGGAAAATGTTCAAATTCACAATTCTTCTCAGAGGTTTCAATATATCTCTCAATAATTTATAAAACAAGTAGGCAGAAAATCAGAAAGAATATAGAAGAACTGAGTAATACTATCAAACTAATAATTGATAATTGATGTTTATAGAACTCCATCCCAAAACAATAAAATAAACACTTTTTTCAAGTGCCTATTTACTAAGATAGACAATATCTGGGTCATAAAACAAGTCTCACTAAATTTAAAAGGATTCAGGTGACATAGAGTATTTTCTATGACCACAATGGAATTAAATTATAAATTGATAATAGAAAGATCTCTGGAAAATCATCACATGTTTGGAAACTGAAAACCATACTTCTAAATGGTTGCAAAAATGTATTTAAAAATATTTTGAATTGAATGAATATAAACACATAGTATATAAAAATTTCTGGCAGCCATTAAAGCAGGGCTTAAGCTAAAATTTATATTAAATAGCACAAAATACCTATATTAGAACAAAAGAAAAGTGTCTAATCAATAACCTCAGCTTCCACCTTCACGAACTATAAAAAAGAGCAGTTTAAAAGCAATGTAAGCAGAGGAAAGGAAATAATAAAGATAATAGCAATGATAAATGAAATACAAAACAGGAAACCAATAGAGAAAATCAATGAAAACTAAAGGTGGTTTTCTGAGAAAATCAATAAAATTGATAAACCTCTAACTAGAGTGGTCAGGAGAAAAAAAGGAGAAGACACAAATTGTCCATATCAGGAATGAGAGGTGGTATCAACGCAGTTTCTAAAAATAGCAAAAGGACAATAAAGACTGTGAGCACCTTTATACCAATAAATTTGAAAATTTGGATGAAACAGACAAATTCCTTGGAGTATATACATTACCAATCTCACTCCACAAGAAATCAGTTATTTAAATAGCCATATACCTATTAAAGAAATTGAATTTTTAGTTAAAACCCTCTTACAAGGAAACAGACAGACACAGATGGCTTCGTGGATAAATTCTATCAAACATTTAAGGAAGAAATAATGCTAAATATGAATAAATTGCTCCAGAAAACTGATGAGAAAGGAATACTTCCAACTCATTTTGTGCTACCTGCCTTGCCCTTATATGAAAACTAGGATAAAACGTTAGCAAAAGTACAGACTCATATTTCTCATGAACATAGATGTAAACATTTAAACAAAGTTTTAGCAAATTCATTCATGTGGCATTTATAAAGAATAAGCAAATGGGATTTAACTCAGAATGCAAGGTTAATTCAACATGCCAGAATCAACCTTTGTATAACAAATTACTACAAATTTGGCCATTTAAAGTATACTCATTTATTAGTATAAAGTCTGTATGTCCAATGTTCAGCATGATGAGGCTAAGGTCTTTGCTCAGGATGCCATAGGATGAAATAAAAGTGTTGAGTGGTTTGAGTTAGCAGGTGGAGGTTCTGGGGGGAAAATCTTCTGTGTTCACTCTTGTTGGAAGAATTCAGTTCCCCGTGGTGGTAGGTCTGAGGGCCACATTGTATGCTGGCTGTCAGCTGGGGGCTGTAGTCAGCCTCGAGAGACGGTTCAGATTCCTTAATATGTGGTTCCCTTCATCCTCAGGCCTTGTAGCAGTGTGTCAAATCCTTCTCATGCTTCAGATCTCCAATTTCCTCCATCACGACTAGTTGGAAGAAGCTTTCTGCTTTTAATGAGTTCATGTGATAATCTCCCTTTCTCAAAATCAAGTGTGCCCTGTTAAATATTCTTATCATGGGAGTAAAATTCATCACATTCACCATATTCATAGTCCTGGGGCTTATGCAGGGCATGTACACTGGGGAGGGCCGTGGTGGAAAATCTTGGGGAGCTTATTCAAATCCTGCCTATCTTGCCATATTCAAAAACTACAAAAGAAAAATCATATGATCACTATAACAGATGCAGAAAAGGCACTTTTCAAAATCAAACATCCATTCCTGATAAAACTGCTATTAAATTAGAAAAAGAAGGTAATTTACTCAACCCAATAAAAGGCATTTATAGTATTCTATTCAATAGCAAAAATGAAAGCTTTCATTCTGAGATGTAGTCAATTGCACCCCCCAAATTCATATGTTGAAACCCTGACCCCCAGTAGCTCAGAATGTTACTATATTCAGATATAGGGCTTTTAAAGAGATAATAAAGTTAAAATGAGGCTGTTAAGGTGTGCCCTGATCCAATCCGAGTGGTGTCCTTACAAGAGGAGGATATTAGGACACAGAAGAGACAAGAGGGTGTCTGCACAGAGAGGATGGTCTTTCCACTGGGGACGCAGTGAGAAGATGGTCATGTGTAAGCCAAGCAGCGAGGACTCAGGAGAAACCAAATCGGTTCACACGCAGATCCTGGACATCTAGCCTCCAGAACTGGGAGAAAAACAATTTCTGAAGTTTAGGTCCTCAAGTCTGCAGTATTTTATTATGTCAGTTCTAGCAACCTAATATAGCCTCTAAGGTAAGAACAGGACAAGGATGTCTGCTCTTATCACTATTAGTCAACCTTGTGCTAGCAGTTCTATCCAACACAACCAGGCAAGAAAAATACATAAAAGCCATACAGGTTGGAAAGGAAAACATACAATTGTCCTTGTTTGTGGACATGATAATCTAGAAAAACTGAGGGAATGTATAAAAAAAAAACCTTTTAGAACTAATAAGTGATTTTTAGCAAAGTTGTGGGGAGCAAGATCAATATACCAAAACTATATTTCTGTATACTACCAATAAAATTTTTTAAAAATTACATTTAAAAATGCCATTTGCAATAGCATAAAAATTCTGAACTACTTAGGGATAAATCTGATGAAAGTTTAAAGGACCTGTACACTGGAAACTACAAACTATTGTTGGGAAAAATTACAGAACACATCAAAAATGGAATATATATATATATATGTACATGTGTGTGTGTGTGTGTGTGTGTGTGTGTGTGTATTTTTTCTCATATGGTAGGAGACTCATTATTGTTAAGATGCCTTTTTCCACAGTTTGAGCTATATTTAATGAAATATCCACATACTTTTTAGTAGAAATTTACAAACATATTCTAAAGTTTTTATAGACAGGCCAAGAAACTAGAGTAGCCAAAATAACATAGAGAAAAAAAACAACAAATAAACAAGTACAAAGTTGAAGGAAAAAACTCTCCGATTCCAAGACTTATTATAAAGCCATAGTGATCATGACAGTGTGTTAGTGATGCCGTGACTCACACAATGGGTGTCATGTCTCCTTACTGCTTGTCCAGCTCCTGGTAAAAGTCTCCTTGCTTTCTTTCTGCCTGCCTTCTGGTCTGTCCCAAGGCCAATGTCAATTGTTTTTGAATTTTGTTATGGCAGGAGTCCATTTCTCATAGAAAATTTTGTTCAGGTATGGATTAGTATGAAATGAACTATTTCAAAACTTGGTGGATTAAAACAATATTTTATTATTTCTCATGATTCTGTGAGTGAATCTTTGGGTGTAGTGGTTGGCTGAGATCTGGAACAAGATAGTTCATCAAGAAAGATGAAATTCTTAAACAACTTGAAAAATGTCTCATTAGATAATGCAGAATAATAAAGTGACTACCTCTTGACTTCTGTCATCATTAGTCTTGGTTCAAATTCCTTATTTGCCATTTTTAAGCCATGTGATATTACCTATATTGTTGTTCCATCTGTGTTACCTGATATTATCTGCCCTAGTTTACTCATCTCCATCGTGGAGATAATAGAAGTACTGACCTCATATGGGTTTCGTGAGCCTTAAATGAATTTCTCTGTATAAACGTTAAGGGCAATGTTTGTCATGTAATAAGAAACATCATGTGAGACATATGTCGTACCCTATAACATTGATAAACATTAGCTGTTATCAAGACCTTGATTAAAACAGTAGGAAATCTACACTGGAGAAGATTCTGACAAAGAACCTTCCAGATGATGATGACTACTTAGTCCTCATCTTCACTGAAGTTATAATGAGATGAAATGAGACCATCTTGAAGCTAAAGGTTTTACTACAATTCAGTAAAGGGATTTCCTGAGAGTGAGGAGATGGGATGCAGGAAACACTACCCCCAAATATGGCAATTTTAAGCTGAAGGAAATTGAGAAAACCAATAAACAGGAAGGTCCCTCTCTAACTTTCTCTTGCCTTTGTCCTTTGAAGTAGGCCATAAAAGAATGCTGTGGCCATAAGACCCTTTTCTTCCCTATATCCAGAGCAAGGGAGTAAAGATGCAGAGAAATACCAAGAGGAGTCTGAACAAGCAGACCTTGCTCAGCCACACCCCAATTTTATTACCATCAGATCACACCCTTCTTCCTTCAGTCACACTTCGTGGGACTGTCCATGAAAACACAGGTCTCCCTGGGTCTTCAAGTCTTCACTTCTGAAGGCTCCCTTGTCACATAAAGCTTATATTAAGTAGATTTGTTATGCTTTTCTCTTGTTAATCTGTGTTTTGTTACAGGAATCTCAGTCATGAACCTAGAGATGGATAAAGATATTACTTTTTTCTCCCCTACAGAGACATACTAAATATTGAGGAAGCTGATGAGAATTTCTTTCCGAGGAAATAAGTTTCTTTTTAAAAAGAGTTTCAACTTTTTAATAAAACAATTATGAAAACAATTCGGCCAATACAGAAGAGTTAAATAAAAAAGAGAAAAAGAAAGATAAAAAAAGAAATATCTTCCTAAATCATTTCATTCAGAGAATGAATGTTGCCAATATCCAGTGAACCTAATTTCAGATCTATCTCTAAGCTTATAGATGGTGGAAGGATTGATAGATCAACTAATTTTACAAAAATTATATCATAAAATACATAATTCTTAACATTTTTAAATGTAATTCTACTTGAATTTAAAGTATATAATAAACTGAATAGACACTGACTTAAAGAACTAAAGTATTACTTAAAGAGATTATTAACTTTTAATAGAGCCCTCAGAAGCTAAGATGATAAATTAAAAACCTGAAGTTATCATGTTTCTATAGCCATGAATCCAACTTGCTCAGTATGTATTGATCCAAAGTTGTGTTAGGAGAGTTCATGTGAATGTTGCATTTTCCTCTCTTCACTTAGCCTGCGTGCTTTCTGGGTTGTGTTTCTCGTTTGGTCTTTTTTTGTTTTTTTCTAAGCATTCAATTTTCAGTAGCAGTCACTGTTACCACCTTTTTTTGTTTTTTATTCTTAATTTGTATTTAATTTTTCCTTTGCTTAAAAATTCAAGATTATTTTTTCCTCTCAAACTGTTCATGGGTATAGTATTCCCTGAGTTCTTAAATGTTGTCTTTTATTTTAAGGATAACTTGACTGACATAAATTTATCAAATCACTTTTTTATGAGACTTTATTTTTGTATAATTATTCATATAATTCCTTATTAATGGAGTTCAGAACTTCCCTAGACCATCTTGGTGCTAATTTTTCTGAATGATTTCCTTCCCTAGTATGGACTGGGCTGTTTCTATGCACAAATTTATCTCTTTTTATACCAGAAAAGTTTCCTGCTATTACATCTCATGATACTTCTATGTGTCATTTGTGAATTTCTCTTCTTAACATCCAATCACCTTATTGAAAATCATATTACATTTTTGTTCATTTCCATTTTATGTCAATTACTTCTTACTTTACCATATTCTTGACATCTTTATTATTACATATATTTTTTCTTACATCTACAGAAGTTTTTTACCTCTATAATGATTTTATATATCTATCTTCTATTATTTTCTCATTTATGCTGGTTTACTTTTCATTCCCATAACATCATACTTTCTTGAGGTCGTTTTTTTTTTATGATGACCATGACATTTTTAATAATTTATTTAAGATTAAAAATACCTATTTGCTTAATTCTTATTTTGTTTATTTTGTTAATTTTTTCATAATATACATTTTTCTTTGAATTTTTGCTAGGTACACTTCTGACAGCAATGATTTTTTTCATGCTCTGTTACATTAAAATCCATCAGTATCATATTTTCAAAAGATGCTTTGCCCATGTATAATTTACAACACCATGCAATGACCATTTAGAAATTATTGGTTTACTGAGTTATGCAGAACTTATAAAAGTTGTCAAATTTCAAAGAGATCACATTCATTAATATCATAACCAATCTCATCAAAAAAGTCTTTAAATATTGGCAAGTTGCTGATCTCACAGTCATATATATGATTTTTTCAAAATTTGGATTTTTCACATGCAAGCTTGAATTTAATCATTAGCAACAAATGCTGTCAGTTGTTTTCCTGTATTTGACAGGCTCACTTTCCTCTTTTTTTTTGAAAAAATATCTGCCAAACTCTCAAGTCAGAGTAATCATAGTTTGTCAGTCAGTCTTTTAAGTAAAAATGATGTTAAATGAAAAAAATCGGTTAGTTCCATTTGCAAATGTGACAATGACAATTGATTTTCCTGCAGACAACCATCCTGCTTTGGTATGTACCAGAAGTGCTTTATGTACTTCACATTTCCTCAAGCAGAATTTTAAAAACGATGTGTACCTATGGGTTGAAATTTCATAAAATTAATAATTTTTGCTTGCTCTAACAAGGATATTTTTAAGTGAAACTGGCATCTTTCCCACCGCGATTGCGATGAAGAATACAGTGACTGCTAGTTCAGATTGGTGCCACTGCCTTGATTCCTGCTAAGCCACCAGCTTTTACCCACCATTGCTTTTGTGTCATCATTGCAAACGTTAATACAGCAAAAAGGCAACTAAGTCTCAATATAGTTATACAAACGGTTTTGACTTTGTGTACCTTGGGGATGGTCTCAGGGAACCCAGCAGCCCACGGACCCCTGTGAGAACTGCTGGCTTAAGCAAACTATGGAAGGAATAAACTATTACTGCCTCATGGTGGTGGAATTAGTAGCAAGAAGGAATCAATCTGTTGATCTATCTCTTTGATTTTTAACTGTTTCATTTTCATCCATTATTTTTATAAATTACTTTTAAAAACTCAATAAAAAGAAACAATTAAATGAATAATTCTCATCATAATCAGCAGCAGCAATTTGGCCGAGGTCAAAACATAATTTTAAACCAACTTTTATGATATCTGCCTTAATGTTATTCCTATTTTTAAAATAGATATCTAATACTTGTTCAACTGATGCATTGAAAAATGCTAAGGAATTTATGATTATGCTTTCAAATGATATATTTTGTACTTGGGATAAATGCTTCATTGACTTATATAACATAAAAATCAACAAACGCACACATTCAACTTATTGGCAAAACCAAAAATATAATTTGACTCTTTATGATCATCAATATGTAAATGAATACACAGGTGAAATCTTAATTTAATCTTTTAGAAAGAAACAGATTTAAAATTGCTTGCTACAAAGATAAATTAATGTTTCAACAAAGCATGCAACAATGTGAAAAAAAGTGTAAGTCCCCTAAGAGTGTGAAATATGTGTCATTATTCAACAGCCAGTTCCATTTTTAATGATTTCCCTGAGCTGCGCAAGCTAGTTGAATTGAATGATTTAATCAGCACACTATTTCCTATTTTCTCATTTATGTACATCAAACTGAGAATATAATCACCTGCATTATGTAGAAACTCTTTTATGTCCTGAGTAGGTCAACAGTATTAATATGAGCTTATTTGGCTTGAGAAAACCTGGATTGTATCTGTTCTACATAAACTGATTAAATTTTAATTGCATTTACCATATTCCTTATAGATTTTGTTTGGCGTAATTAAACCAATTAAACTTATAACACACTTATTCACAGAAGGTGCCAAGAAAAAAGAGTTAAGGAAAACTATATTTTTCACTACTTGATAGTGTCTTGAGCTTTTTTATTACTAGATTAGACATCATTGCAATTAATTGAGTGTAATTAAAAAGTAAAGAGATGTTGTTACTGTGGTCACTCATCAAGTAGTCTGATAGCAAATGCTGTGGCACCGGTGACTGAAAAGCTATTAATGAGATGTTTTTAAGTATTTATCTCAACAGATACTCATTGGACTTAGGGTTCCAAGGACAAAGCTATACACATAATGAGTATTCAAATGTTAATTGAAAATTCTAGTAATATCATAAAGACATGAAATTTTTAAAAAATGTCTCAGCTGTGCAGGGGTTGGCAAACTTTTTCTTGAAGAGCTGTATGGTCTCTATTGCAACTATTCAGCTTTGCCATTGTGGTGTGAAAGCAGCTATAGATGGTTCTGAAGTGGCAGCAATCCAATGCAGCTGCACTTCCAGCAACAGGGAGACAGTCCACGGCCACAGTTTGCCTAACAGTGTGTCCTTGAGACTTAACCTCTAACCTAATGATTGGTATAAACTGAGTTCTTAGAATAAAACATGTCAAAAGTAAAAAAGCAGGTGTAGGGAGGAAAAATTCATTTCTCTACCCATCCTAGGTTCTTTGGCTGGGGCTGTGTAAATTAGACTGGCAAAAGACAGATTGACAAGAGAAAAACCAACAGAAGTTTATTAACACATGATGAATAACTTGACGGTTTGGCTAGAACTTGAGTTGATACTCCATCTTAGCAAAGGAACAGCAAATCTGTAGAGAAGTGACAAGACAAAGGAAAAGGGCCTTGATTCTCTAGGGGTAGCAAATTGTGAGAGGGCAAACATCTGGGAAACTAATGGACATAAGGACCAGTTAGTAAAGTTTGTTATGTAGATTCTCCTAGTGCAGATTCCAGGCTAGTAAAGGTCTAGAATTGTCTCTGGTGATTAACTCTTTTCCTTCCTGGTAGAGAGACAGGGAAGAAGGGATAATTTTGTAAATTTATGTTCTGTTTTTGGGCAAATACAGGGAGAGCAGAAAGCTTTTCCTGAGTTTGCCTTAATTGCTTTTTTTTTTTATTATTTTTTGTTACATTTGGCCTCTTTTTTAAAAAATTTCAGAATATTATGGGGGTACACATGTTTTGGTTACATGGATTGGTTTTGTACCTCTTAAGTCAAAGTTAGAAAAGTGCCCATCACCCAGGCAATGTACATTGTACTGGTTAGGTATGATTTTACCCATCCCCTCCTCCCTGAATGGTTTCTGTTGAATTTTACTTCCATTTGTGCACATGAGTGCTGATTGGTTATTTCCAATTTAATAGTGAATACATATGGTACTTGTTTTTCCATTCTTGCAATACTTCACTTAGGAGGATGGTCTCCAGTTCCATCCAGATTGTTACAAAAGGTATTAACTCATTTTTAATGTCTGATTAGTACTCCATGGTGTACATATACCACATTTTATTAATCTATTCATGAACTGATGGGCACCTGGGTCGAGTCCACATATTTGCGATCGTGAATTGTGCTGCAATAAACATTCTAGTGCAAGTATCTTTTTGATAAAATGACTCAGTAATCAGATTGCTGGATCAAATAGTAGGTCTACTTTTAGTTCTTTGAGGACTCTCCATACTGTTTTCCATAGAGGTTGCACTAGTTTGCACTAGTTTGAAGTCCCAGCAACAGTGCATAAGTGTTCCACATCCATGCCAGCATCTATTGTTTTTGGACTTTTTAATAAAAATCATTCTCACTTGGGTTAGGTGATATCTCATTGTGGTTTTGATTTGCATTCTCTGATGATTAATGATGGTGAACATTTTTTCATATGTTTATTGGCCATTAGTCTATCTTCTTTTGAAAAGCTTCTGTTCATGTCTTTTGCCCACTTTTTAATGGAGTTCTTTGATTCTTTCTTGCTGATTTGCTGAGTTCTTCATAGATTTTGGTTATTAGCCCTTTATCGAATGTATAACATGAATATTTTATCCCATTCTGTAGGTTGTCTGTATGTTCTATTGATTGTTTCCTTGACTGTACAGAAGTTTTTTAATTTAATCAAGTCCCATTTATTTATTTATTTATTTATTTTTGTTGTTGCTGTGATTGCCCTTGCTTACGTCTTCATAAATTCTTTGCATAGACCAATATCTAGAAGAGTTTTTCCAACATTTTCTTCAGAATTCTTACAATTTCATGTCTTAGATTTAAGTCTGTTATCCATCTTGAATTATTCTGAGTGGTAGGAGATATGGATACTGCTTCCATCTCCCACATGTGATTATCCATTTTTCCCAGCACCATTTATTGAATAGGGATTCTTTTCTCCAGTGTATATTGCTGTCTACTTTGTTAAAGATCAGATGGCAATATGTGGATGGTTTTATATTTGAGTTCTCTGTTCTGTTCCATTGGCTATGTCTCTATTTTTGTGTCAATGATCATGCTGTTTTGGTTATTATAGTCTTGTACAGCTTAAAATCTGGTAAAGTGCTGCCTCCAGATTTGTTCTTTTTGCTTAAGGTTACTTTGGGTATTCATGTTCTTTTCTGGTTCCTAATGAAGCACAGAATTATTTTTTCTAGATCTGCAAAAAATGATGTTGGTATTTTGATGGGGATTGCATTGAACGTGTAAATCACTTTGGGTAGTACAAACATTGAAACAATGCTAATTCTGCTGATCCATGGACATAATACGTTTTTTCATTTGTTTACATCATCTGCAATTTCCTTCCTCAGTCATTTGTAGCTCTCTTTGTAGAAATAATTTACAAAATAATTCTTATGTGAAAGAGTAATATTTTGGGGCAATATATTCTGATTTCCTACACAGGTTTGCTTTTTATATTGGCAGATGTATGCAAAGCACAACCAATAGTCCTTGGCATACTGCACTATTCAGAAAGCAAGCAAAGGTTGGATTAATTTGGGAACACAATAACAAAAAAGGCACTATTATATTTGTGTCTGTCTTTGAGTTTGTCAATACTAAACAGATTTGTGAAAAATTTAAAAGAAATGAAACAGGAGTTAATGAGGAGTGCCTTGTTTTTTCTGCTTTTAGAAATCAGTATACAGCAAGAGCTAATCAAGAAGAAAGTGGACACAGACAAATGTGAAAAATAATTGAAGAACAAGAGCAATGAGCCAATCTGCAAAATTATTCTGAGGATTCATTAAAATAGCTCCAGCATAACACTGGATCTAGAAATTTTCTATCCCATTACTATAAACGTTAGGAAAGTAAAATTGGTATTTTGAAAAACAGTGTTCCCAATCTTACTATTGGAAATAGTGATATGTATTTAGAAAAATATAAACATTATTCAGATCTAATTGCAAAATTTTAAGTACATCGAACATTATGGAGTTTAGACATTGTATAATTTTATAAATTGTCTACTTGTTGTGATAAGCTAAATGTTTTTACTTATTTGTCAAAAGAGAGTCTGTGTCTTGTCTAAAAGGTGGGATGATTACTACGGTGTCTTCATATTAATCACTGAAATATGAGGGTAAGTCCACAAAGTTACGAATAGTAAATTTGCATGTTAGGTAGGTATATAAGGGTGTGTGTATATATGTGTATATATCCACTAAAGAAATAAAATTGCAACACTCAATAACAACAACAAAAAAGAACTTTCAAAGAGGCTCTGATTATAAGTCAGTGGTCTCTCTGTTCATTATTCCCTGAGCAACTAGAGAGGTGCACACAAGTACATTGCCCAGCCTATATTTTAAGAGATTAATATGGGAAGTTCCTGAGATATCAATAGGAACTTCAAAATGACACTATTTTATGCCTGTGCTTTAGGGGAAAGGATCTAGAACCTTAGACATCTGTGAAAGCACTTACTACACTGATAGCTGAAACCCTTTCCTGATCTGTTTTGAAATCTGGGAGATAATTGTCCAAGCAGAAGCCCCATCTCCAGTAATCTTCCAGCCTGCAAGCTGCAGAAGGCAGTTCTAATTCAGATCCTCTTAAGATTTCAGCCTTTCTCCTGGGAGGTCAAAGTGCCCATCATTGATGCTAATATGATAAATTCCCTGTCCTAGGGGCCTCACAGCCCTGGGTTAGTCCAAACTGCTCTTTCTTGCAAACCTTGAAATCACTTTCTTCCTATCCAGGAACTGCAGCTTCTAGGGCCATGGATATTCTCCACTTTGAGAGGGATAGCACTAGCTACTGATACAGATACCTTTTGAGTTTTCTCAGTGTAGAAAATGTTGCTTTCCCTTCTAGCAGCTGCCATGATATCCCTCTGTGTTTGGACCCTATTTTAATCAGATCTTTAAAAAAAAAACCCACACATACTATCTGCACATCGAACGAAGTAAAACACTCTCCAGCTTCTGTCCTTTGCCCACTGCCTGCACTATGCTCACAAAGCACCTGTGGCTCACCCGACAAGTTATTAAAAATGTAACAACTAAGCTTCTAAAGGCATTATTTCCAGGGGGGAGAAAGGGTGCCAATAAGAGTAGGGTCTATTCAGCTTTGAAGTCTTAAGTGCTCCTGTAGCTATTTACAGACTCCTGTTGTTAGGCTAGATGTGCAAAGCAATCATAGATGCCTTGATTGTCTTACGCTTATTCACACAATTTACTAATTCATGTAACACGTCATCCAAAAATGGGTGACTCAGTTACTGGCATAATTATCTAGGTTCAGTTGTTAATGTAATTAGGGGTAATGTAAATGTGAGCAATTTTCCAAACCATAATTAATAAGGCACAACAATACGCAGAGAAATAAAAAAAGCCCCAGTTCCCCTAAATTGGTAGTCTCGCACTCGTTAGAGCAAGCAGTGGGAGCATTCACAATGTACCAGGCCCTAGGCGGGGACTTTAAACGGACTATATCATGCAGTCCTCGCACAGATCAGAAACTGGAGCTGACATAGCCAGTAAGTAGAGAGTTGAACATTTGTACTAGGGTCTGTCTGATTCTGATCATTGTGCATACTTAAACCTAGATTGTACTCCTAGATTAAAGTTTTGAAAATGAATAGACAGTTTAGAATTTCAGGGGAATCCTTTCCGGGAACATGTGTTTGGATACTGTTCCTTGGGGAAAATGAAAAAGAAAGGAAGTTGGGAGAAAGGTACCTGCCTCCCTGAAGGTGCACCTTCTGCCATCTCACTGCTGGCATTGCCACCTCTTCCACAAGGAAAGGTCAGTCTGATGCACCACGCTGCAGAACACACTTCCACCCAACTGGCCAGTGGGAGTGCCACTGCGTGTTAAACCACCCTGTTGACAGAGAGCCTGTCAACTTCCTCTTTCACTACTCTGCACATTAACTCACTCCCTTCCCAGTAGTAAGCCTCAGCTGAGAGGGAGCGCCAAATAAAACCCAGGCAAACTGTATTCCACATTCAGCGATGTGCAATTGTGCCTAAAGGAGTCATTTCCTGTGACCTGAGTGGTAGTAGGTACACTTCAGGGCTCAGAAGTGGAAAGAGAGAGGAAAAGGGAGAGGGTGAAAGAAGAGAAGAATTGAGAGACAAAGAAAGAATATCCGAGTCCATCCATTTCCCAGGTTTCCCCGCACACTCACTGCATTCTTGCCTCGGTTTCTCAGAGACACGGTGCGGTCTGACAAATCCCCATGTGGGCATAAATGAACTTTAATTGGTATCTATTTGTTTCAACAGAAGCGTTCTAACTAATACACCAGTCAATGCACAACAGGTCCCAACTAATAAAATCTTGAAGTGGACGCTAACCTCTGCAAGGTCCCTGACGGAGACCTGCGATCTGTTTCTGTGCTCTTGGACAGCCCCGGTCCACTCTCGTGAGGGATTCTTCCACTGCTTGGCTATTCTTCTCAAGAATTTTTGAGACAGCCCAACAGTCTGAGAAATACCTTTCAAGTGTTTTGTAACTTATGGGAATCCTGATTAATGTACATTCCTGGCAAGAGTTACGCTTCTTAGATGCAGTACTGCCAGTATATATATTTTCCTATAATGAGATTCCCAAAATGATTTTTTATACAAATAACTGCTTCTTTAGAGTAATAATAGTACAGTATTTACATGTAAACCTTTATTCAATAAATCACCTTTGTCAATGGATATTTTCAACACTAGTGTTATATTTTCTAATGCAAAATTTAAACAGTTTACTTTTTTGTTGTTTTATTTTCAGTGTTATGAATTATCTGAAAAAATATTTTTCTGAGTGTTCCCCTATGGCTTATCCTCTTTTATTACAGGACAGACAAATGAGGTGAGAGGTTTTATCTGCATTGGTAATCTCTCTTTCTTGGAAATATTTAATAATGAGCAAGGACACAGTATGGTTCAATGAACCAAGCTATAAATGGTAATTCTCCAATCTGGAGTAAACATACAAACATACAATAAAATGTGAAGGACTCCGAAAGGAACATGTCATATGATAGGATGAGGAGAGAAGGCTAAAGATGTTAAATTTTGGAGTTTCACAGCTTGTTACTTTATCAGGTATGTTCTATGAGCAAGACACTATTCCAGGTGCTGAGATACAAATGTTAACAGAGCAAGAGCTCACTGTCTATGTAGGAAGACTCAAAAACAGAGTGGAAACTTAAATAAGCCTCAGAGGTTTTCTATTTGCTTCTCTGTGACCATGCATGGAGATAATGTGTTACCCTATATCTTCTCTCCACATTCATTTCCCATTTATATTTTCATTTTATCAAATAGGATGTTTTTTGGCTGAAAGTAAGAAGGAGTATTATTTAATATTAATAATACATTTTATTACCACTACTGGCTAATTTTTATAGCTGTTTGAAAATTTTTAAAAATATTTGTTTTGGGTTACAATACAAAAGTTTAACCACATTCTACATCTAAATAATTATATATAGCTTCACGTGGATTGTGAGCACTTTACAATGGTACTCCTAACTATTTCATACCATTTTCTTTATTTTCCATTGTGTTTCAGTTTGGCTAATTTCTACTGAGCAATCTTCAAGTTCACCAATCCTTTCCTCAGCTGTGCCATGTCAACTGATGAACTTGTTAAAGAAATCTTCTTCTGTATGTATTTTATTCCCTGCATGGTAGCAAAATAATGGGCCCTAAAGACATTCACATCCTAATCTCTGGAATCCCCAAATATGTCATATGTTTAATATAAATTAAGTTTGTAGATGGAATTAATGTAGCATATTAGCTAAATTTAAGATAGGGAAATTATACTGGATTATTTGGGTAGGCCCAATATAATCACAAGGGCCTTTCAGTGTGGAGAGAAAGCTCAAAATCAGTGACAGAGTGATGTAATGTTAGAAAGACTTAATTTCTCTTTCCTGGGTTTGAAGATAGCAAGGAGGTATGGAGCCAAAGAACACAGTCAACCTCTAGAAGCAGCAAATAGCAGGAACACGTATTCCCCCTACCTAGAGCCTCCAGAAAGGAATATTGCCATACTGACACCTTGATTTTACCCCAGTATGATGCATTTTGGGTATGACAAGCAGAACTATAGGATAATACATTTGTATTGTTTTAAATCATGAATTTTGTAGTAATTTGTGATAGCAGCAATAGGAAACTAACACACCTTGCATTCGCATTTCATTCTTTCTTTTTGTCCCTATCCCTCTTCTAAAATTTTGCATATGTTCATGCATGTCATCTACGTTTTCACTATGAACACATTGTTCATAGTTATTTTGAATTCTCTTATTGATAGCACCAATATCTATATCATCTTGTGTTGATTGATTTTTCTATTGGAAGTTTTTTTTTCTAATTTTATAATTTTTGATTGATTGATGTTCATAGTGTACATGTATCTTAGACACTGTCATTAGCAACATTTATGCCTGAAAAAGGGCATGCTTATTTTTCTGCTGTGCTATTAGTGGTGGTGTAGGGAGGATTAAATTACTCTAGTTAGGAGTAAATCTAGGAAACAACAATCTTGTTGTCTCCATGTTGGCCTTCAGTGTACTGTCAAATGCAAATTCCTCCAGTGTCACCCTGTGTTTAGATTCTGGGTAATTTTCTTGAGGGTTTTTCCTCAGTGTTTCTCTCCAACCACAGCTTCAGATCTTGCCTTTGCATTTACACCTCAGAAAGGGTCTAGGTTCATGTTCCTGTTCCTCCCTCAGCAGTAGAAATGCCTCGTTACTTGGTGCTTGAGCAACTGAAGCAGGGGGATTCTCTGTCTTCCTCATTCAGTCTCTGTCTTAGGCGTTGGGTCCTGGAGGAGTTTTCTTATTGACCCTGCTTCTCCCCCAGCAGTAGGGGAGCTCTAGTTGCCTGGGTCCAAGATGGTTTTCTGCACCTCTCCCAGGAGTAGAGGACATTTACTCTTATTCTTCTACCAGTCAGTATGAGTCTGCATCAATGCTGTGGTTGACGGTACTTGCCTTTCCCCCAAAGTCAGAAGCTTTTGTTTCCTAGGGGAGAAGTCACTGGGTGAGGTTTCATGCATTTCCTGCTGCCGCATCCGCACCATTCTCAATACTCCAACAACAGCATTCTCCTCTCCTTTACGCTGCTCTTCGTCTTTCTCATGGGCACACAGTAGGTTTGTGGAGAAAAACCTACAATGGCATATCAACTTCCCTTGGATCTATGGCTCAGTGGTGTTCTATACAATCACTTTATCCCACTCTTACCCTCTGAGCAACTGGACACAATTTTTAGCTGAATTCTTCCTACCTGCTTGAGTGGAGGCCTTGTATTCCACCTGCTTGCGTAGGTAAGTGCTCACGTCCCACTTCTCCCTGGAGGTACCCATCTTTCCTTTTATTTGGGTGGTGACCCTGTTGCCTCAGATTTCTGATAAGTTGAAGAAAAGCTGTGAATCTGTGTACAGCTTTTTCTTTTGGTTAGTGTGGGAGTAAATGCTAGTATACTGTTATGTGATATAGTATACTATATAAAACATATACACATATATAGTATACAACACATAAATAGGATACAATATATTCATAGTATACTATAGTATATTTTTATGGTACATTTGTGATCTTTTTCTGATATATTGATGTGCCTTATTCATATTTGCATATGTCTGTTGTTTCGTTATTTTGGTTTCCTCTATGGCTTGCATTTCTTCCATGGCTATTTTCTCACTAATCCCTATTGTCTCTTTTTTATTTCTATTTAAATTTTACTCTCCAGTCCTTTATAGAAAAGTTTTCTGACCCCTCATCTATAGCAATGTTTCAGTGTTCTCTTTTTCCATGTTTCTTATAATATCTTTGTGCAGATATTGTGATAAGCCCATTGTATTTATTTTAGAGTAAATATCTCAATATTTATTAGTAGGCAATTCCAATAGGAGAATAAGCAGTTTGGCCTTGTTGATGTTGTAGCTCAAGTGTTCTTTCCTCACTTGCTGTACAGACGAACTATTGTTTTTAAAAATGTGGAACTTTTGTGTATCTTTGCCCACTGTATCTCTCAGACCCTTACAAACTTCAGAGGTGTTCTACCATCACCCCTCTGTACTCATTCTTTCACTGGCCATGTTCACCAAGCAGAGTAGCCCCTGCCTTCCAAAGTGATCCATTTGCTTCCGAAGTAGTGTTTTTGTTCACTTTTTGAGATCTGTCACCTGTGGGACTCTGAACATTTTTATAATATTACCTTTCCTCTTGTGTTCCCTAAGCACTCGCCCTTTGTTCATTCTCAGCTCAGCTCAGCAGTTCTAAATAAAGTGGAGCTATCTGATTTTAGGAGTGTACATTTTCTGGAAACTTCCAACATCGTCCACTAGTAGACCCTTTTTCTTCTTCCAATTCTTCTCTGACTCAATAGCATGGCTTTTGCTTATGACTTCTTATCTCATCCTGATGGTCTTAATTGCTTTTGATAGCACTTTCATACAGTTTGTATGTTTTCTCTGTTTCCTGATTTAACTGTACATGCATTTTGTGGTTCACACTTGTTTTTTTGTTTTCTTATTATCTTACATGATTTCCTTGTGAAAGTGTAGAAAATTTTGAAATAAGTTGATCTTGCTAGAAACTTCTAATATTTTTCTCATTGTTTTGATAGTTACTGAATTAAGAATGGAGTTGTATATGAAGAATGATGGTTCCGTGATTCTCAAAACTGATATCACCAAACAAAATTTTAATTACTATTCTCTTCTGGACCTTATGGCATGAAATATGCTGATTACTAAACAGACTACATTTATGAAATAATTGCTCATTGTCAAAGAGACATTTACAATTTCTAATTAAAGTTGCTAATTAGCATAAACATCATGAGTTATTCTCACTGAATTGATATAGTAATAGACAAAAAAAGAAATAAGAAATTTTAATCAGTCTATGAAACCTTAATGCTGATAAAGTTGCATTCTCCTCTTGGCTTTTAAAATATTGAAAACAATTTTAAGATGCCAATTATAATCAACATGGATGGATTCTGAGGAGTCCAGGAACTGATGTTGTGAACTAAAGAGAAATAACCTTTGAATTTTCTGTTTTCTTGAACTTTAATTGCTTTGTAGTTCATTTTTTAAATATTTACCCAATTTTACATAATAAAAATATAAGTCTAAATTTATATTTAGTGAATTTGTGATTATGAAGTCAAAATGGCAAATGTGAATATTTAAATATCTTACTAATGATTAAGAAAGTTCTGACAAGAAAGGCAATTACCACATTGACCAAGCTCATAGTTTAGATTTTCATATTACTAGAAATGGCCAGTCTTCTAAATGCTAGTAGTTTGCTTTTCCTTTGACACCATTTCTCTTAAAAAGGTATAAGCTGTGAGTACATAATTGAGTTATGTGTTTATAATTTATTATCACATGCTTAAAATATCTATCATGTACCAAAAACACAACAGAATTAGTGTAGTCATTACCATATTAAGCAATAAAACATTACTAATACAATTGAAAACACGTATGTACCTTTCCAGAACTGAGTCTTTCTGCTTGTTCCGGATTAACTAGAACCCTATATTTAGACCTTATTATTGCCATATATTTCTTTTGACACTTACTATATATGTAGGTGTCCATGAGGAATATTTAGCATTATTTTTGATGTTTCAATTGTATGCAAACTGTATGTATTCTTTGGAAGTTTGATTTTTCCATCATTACTAGGATTATGAGACTCATTCTGATTAAAACAATGTAGTGTGGCGCTAGCACATTAATTTTCAATGTGATATACTACGTGAATGTACAATTAGAACACAATTTGAATAGTTCCCAGTCCTTATTACAATCAATGCCACTATGAACAACCTGTTTTTAAAATTCTTTACCTATTTTGGGTAGTAACCATTGTCTATTTCATGTGTGGCAAACATCTTCTGGTTTGTGTCTGGTTTGTAGTGCCTGGCTGCTACCACTTCCTCTCATGCTCCACAAGATGAAACAGTTTATGTGTCCCTCTGCCCTCTGAGCAGCTTGTCCTATATTGGAATTCCGTTCACCTGACTGCTTTGCACTTTAGCTCTCTGATGGGCTAAAAAAGTTATAATTTTATCGTTTATCTGGCTGCAACTAGTTGTAAGGGTACGAGCAATGTTCCACTGCAGTTTTCTACATCCTAAGTGAAAGTGAAGCCATGCAATATCACTTTTATAGTGTGTAAGTACAGTAATGCCTAAATGGCAACTACTTTAAGAAATTGACTTACATTAAAAGTGACGGCTTTGACACAATTCTACCTTTTTAGTATCCTCAAAATAAATCTGGCATAAGAATTGTTCTGTCAGATACACCTTAAGTTAAATTCCTTTTGAGTCGAATATTACTAACTTTTTCAAACTTTCTTAGGTTTTGTTCATTGCATACTTGGGGTTATGGATTTTTAAATCTGTTCTCTAAGCTTTTCAATGTTCTTACTTCTTTCTTTTTGCCTAAATTTCAACTTTCAATTACCCATTCACATCAGTACTATATATCTTCCAATTGTATTGAATTACATCCTGGTACTCTGTAGTATGTATAAATTATTTTAGATGAATGCCACAGCTTCTAATGAAAACAAAGCTTAAAGTCAATATAAAGAGACATATTGTGTGCTATCTGAGCTTCTGGATTGATTTTGAAAAAGTCAGGGGCATGATTTTCACTGCTAGTACCCTGTGTTAAAAATGGGATAGAAATGCTTGTTTGGAAAGAGCACACAAAAATCAATTAGCTGTTCATGGTGGTGTAGGCCCACCTCAGCTACTTGGGAGGCTGAGGCAGGAGCATCATTTGTGCCCAGGAATTTGAGACCAGCCTGGGCAACATAGTGAGACTGGTCTCCAAAAATTTTTTAAAAATCAGTGACCTTTTTATACTATAAATTAGTATTTGGAAACTGAAATAAAAAATAAAATTTTCTTTGTAACTTTAAAAGGGAGAAATGGAGTGAGCTGATATTGTTAGATTGAAAGGCGATGTAGACGTTCTCTCACATGATATACAAATACGCATGGAATTTCATGATGTAATTTATAATAATTAATATAACAAATTTTCAAAATATATTTACCATTGGGTTTGCAATTTCTTGATAATAATAGGCAATGGGATCTGGAATTTGCTGGGGCAATTTTGTTTTGTCCTGATTTGAAAAGGCGGTGAGGATCTTCAAGAAAATGGCATCTTGTCATTGTGACACTTTTTGTGTATTAATGCCTAACCTGATAACAGCTAAAGGTTATTTGCAAAGGCAGAATTTTTTACTTTCTGTCTTTTTCATTTAGTTCCATTAGTATACCATTAAAAACATAATTTATAAATACATTCACTGATACTTTTAAATAATACATGAAGATCAAAGAACTTTACTAGAATTTTTAGGGTTATTTTTCAACTTTTTTTTTTAAAGTTCTGTGATGTTTAAGTCCTTTCCATTTTCCTACTCATGTGTTTATAAGCTTGTTTAAGAAGAAAATATAGCACAGAATATTATGAAGTTTTATAAAACCAATAATTTGCTTTATTATGTTTTAAATTTTTATTTTCTTTTATTAATTTCCAGTTCCTTTTATTGTTTCCTTTCTTCCACTTACTTTGGATTTGATTTGCCTTTTTGTTTCTAGTGTCATATAGTAGGAGCACAGGTTACTTATTGGAGACTTTATTTGTTTTTAATGTAAGCAATTAATGCTATAAATTTCTCTTTAAGGACTATTTTAGCTACCTATAAAAAATTTAATGTGTTATTACTTTCTCTTTGATTTGTGGTTTACTTAAAAGTATGTGTGTTTTATTTAGGGATTTTCCAGATAGCTTCTTGTTATTGATTTCTAGTTTAATTCTGTAATTATCCAAGAACATACTTTACATTGTTTCTATACTTTTAGATTGCTAAGGCTTGCTTTATGGCTATGCATATAGGGTGTCTTTGTGAATGTTCCAGGTGCCCTTAGAAACTATGTATATTCCACTGTTTTTGAATAGATGGTTCTATAAATGTCATTAGATCACTGGTTGACAGTGTTTTTTGGTCTTCCGTAATACTTGCTGATATTTTGTTTTATCAATTACTGAGAGGTAATTATTGACGTTTCTAACTATAATTGAGGGCTTTCTTATTTCTGCTATAAGCTTGCTTCATGCATTGTAAAATTCTGTTTTTAGGTACACACACATTTAGGAATGTAATAAATTTTAGAGAAATTTTTATTGTGTAATGGTACTCTTTTCCCCCTGTTGAAATTCCTTTTTAAGATGTCTAGTTAAAACTATCCCACCTTTATTTGGTTAGTATTTGCATGGTATGTCTTTCTCCATTCTTTTAATTTTAGCCTACATATTTTATATTCAAAGTAAATTTCCTTTCTATATATTGGTATTGCTTTTTTTTTTTTTTTTTTTTTTTTTTTTT
>CM052441.1:2930584-2999063 GCA_028533085.1 Varecia variegata | reverse complement strand
ACTGCCCAAAGTGATCTACAGATTCAATGCAATCCCTATTAAACTACCAACATCATTTTTCACAGATGTATTATTTTCTTAATGGACACCTGTACTTTGTTTATGTAAATTAAACATTTTCTGTTTAGTTAAACATATGAAACAAATTAAAGGGCCAACTTTTTTTAAATATTGATAATATTCAAAGTTTAATTTTTTTTGGAAGAAACTTGGGTCATCAAATGATGTAGATTCTATTATTTAATTATTATATCACCTAAATAACTACTTTGGCTATGTAAACTTTGGGCAGCTCACTATACTGATTATTCTATATTTAAATACTTATGAGAAATATATCAAAGGCCTACTTTCTACAACTGTACATAAATAATTCTATCCTGGGAAATTAAATGAAAATAAAGTATTGCCAAGATACCTGACAATAATTTAATCAAATACACTGTAAACCAAACCTTAACTCTGATCATTAAAACAGATGAAGCTTCTTTTTCACTGCAAAAGAGAAACAATGGACCAGCCTCCCACCTCCTTTTCAAAAGAAATCCAGACACTAATGAGAAAATTTAAGTGGCACATACTTTGTCATAGCTCCAATATGTATTTTTTTTTGGCAAGGGACAATTGCAAGAAAATAATAGTTTTTGGACAATTTCAAAGGCTTTAGTTAATTAACTTACACTTCCCCATTCAAAATTCATCTGCAGTCCTTACAACTGGTGCCCACAACTCATTGAAAAAAGGATGGATTGAAAGATGAGCTATGTGCTGTAATATAAAAATGGCCTGCACATTGCACATCTAATGATTTTTTCATTCCTTTTGAACTACCAGTATCAATGGAACATCTTCTTATAGGATACTGAAAATGCTCTTCCCACTTCTAATATTATCATTGGTGTTTTCATTTTCTTCTTTGCAATTTTGTAGTTACTTTATAGAAAACTTATCTTCAATTAAAATACCACATTCAAAGGAGACTTTTCACAAGATAATGAACAAATAACTAAAAAAGAATAGCAGCACTTAAACCATGCTTTTCAAGGGCTACCTCAGAGTAAACTTATAAAAACTTGAATGATATAATATGAGAGAGAAAGAGATTCTCAGAGATATTCTAGAGCTTTTTAAAAATAATCTTCTATGATTCTCAACAGATTAGAAATCTTTGGCATGATTTGTCAAAAGTGGGGCCAGGTGAAAACATACTGAAAACGTAAGGGGTGTCATCAGTAGAGACTGGACCTTCAGATTTTTAAAGTTAGAAAATTGCTTTATAACAAAAGCAGTTTCTGCCTTCTGTTGCATGGATTAGCATTTTCCTTTAAGGATGATAGCCTTTTTGTTTAGGAAGACTGAACTGAGTGTCCCTTTTGGCTGTGACACTTTAATGATGTTTAAATTTGTCAGGGGCCTGAGGCTTATAAACTCTCAGTTCATAGGGCAAGTGGACCCCAGCCCAACATCTCCACTGCCTTTCACATACCTACCTGGGAGCAATGAACTCTTGTGGGAGCAGAGTGATGGTGACAGGAATGTCATTCCCTGTGGGTAAAAGTTATCAGGACATCTCTAAAGGCTGGGTAGCTTCGACTGAGGCCGTATGACAGAGGACAACCAGAGAGCTCTAGAGGAAAGACACCCAAGGCCAAAAGCAGTCTGGGTAGTGACGTGGACTTCCCTCTCAGGGAAATGGAAACTGGCTCTTCACACTTTTGTCTTGTTGGTGCTGGACCCCAGTTGTATGCAGCCATCTCTATGCGGTGTTTGGGCATGTCCTAGAGAAAATGACATGTGCAAGTATGTGGAAAGTACCCATGTAGCTCCAAACACTGTGCAACTGACTCCTGCACAGTATTGCAGACCTGGCAGCTCTGGCAGCCTGTGTTCCTGTCAGTCTTGCTTCTCAAAAATTAATCTTTAATTGCATCAAACAGTGTTGCCCGTAGTGACTGGGCGACATTTGCCTGGCCTCTCTCTGGTGAGCCCGGACACAGGACCTACCTTGTCTTTCAGTTCTCTCTCCATCAGCCAAATATTTAAAAATAGGCCTTTGATATCTGCTCTGCAGTTGGTTACTGGTCACTTTCCTATTCTCAGCTCACTAAGTCTACCTCAACTCTGTGGAAAAAAGTATTCCATTTTTCCAGAGCTGAACTTTATTCTTATTTTAAATACAGATTCTGCTTGATGCAGGAGCACAATATCCATCCAATCCTTTCTCCTGGGATGTGATCTGAGTTCTGGGGACTGGGGGAATCACATTCCTGTCTCTGGGCAAGCTGGGACGATCGGAGCCCCTTTCAGACCTGTTCACTCAGCTGGGGGTTACAAACATCTGTCTAAGAGAGGTCAAGCAGATGTGTGAGAAAGTAGGAATAGGTGGTGACCGGTTGTGGAAGGGACAGAGTGAGCTGGAAAGGCCAAGCCTGGGGAGATTTAAATTCAGCATTTCTAAAAACAGTGCTGGTTAAACAAAAATATACCTGCAGACCAGATTTGGACCAAAACCTCTGCGGGCATCCTTGCCCTGACCTGTGCACCTGCTGCTCAAGCTCCTACCTGCAGCCCCAAACCTGAAATTGCAAGGCCAATAGTCATCTCCGTTACTCTCTCTGCACTGCCTCTGTGTCTTCTCCTTCCTGAGGAAATGCACGTAGGGTTCCCTGCCTCAGTTTCACAAATGGTAAGGCAGGAATCACACACAGGCGATGCTGAGCTGGCTTCGGAGGGGTCCAGACTCAACGCACCAAGTGGCATTGAACACACCGTGAGTCGTATTCTGTTTAATTCTCCAGCAATCTCTGGTTATGTCACAGAGAACAATGTCCCACCGTTTCTCTGCATCCATAAAGTCACCCTGGTACACACACTGTCACTCGTTTTAACATGGACTGGGGCACAGACTCAGACTGTCACTGAGAGTAGCACCTCAGTGGAATTTAAATTTTTACATATTTTATGCTTCCCTGCTAATTACAATACAGCAAGATACACCTTCCCTTCTGGCTTTGTGTTGTTAAGTTTCCTTTTGGAATATTTTTTCAGGAAGTAAATGCATTGGTTTAAGAAAAAACAATCAATAAAAGTGCAGGTTGTTCCCCGAGAGGGTGGTGAGGGAATGACTGGTGCTTGGGGATCCGGCCCTGCCTGGGAGGCACGGAAACCCAGGAGCCCACCTCAATCACAGTCCCAAACACCGTCTCCCCACAAGAAAGAAAGCAAGTTTTCTTTCTTTGAAAATAAAATGTTTCAATTGTTTGTCACGACTTTCAAAAAATCACTTCTTGCCATTCAAAAATACTTCTACATATCCTGGGCCAGCTCCTCACTCTCTCAGACTGTTCCGAATCCTGCACGTTTGCTTCAAACACACCTCGTCAACCCACTGACGACCTACTTCTACACCACTCCTCCACCGTGGGGAAGACGGCCTGGGCCAGGCATGGGCTGCCCCACTGCCAGCACCCTCCTCTGCCCACACCTGCTCCCGCCTGTGGGAAGGGGTGACTCTTTCCAGACAAGTTACGCTGGTCCCCTTCCCTCTCACTGGGAGTCCACCCCTGCTAAGACAGTGGCTCATTCACTGCTCTCTCTTTAGTTCAGATCTTCATGCCTCCTTGGTCCCCTGGCCATTGTCCTCACTGGGGTGGGGGCTGTCCTGGAGGGGGGTGTGTCCCCCTAAGGATGAGGATCATTTCTGTGCTTCCTGCTGAGCCAAATGCCTCAGAACTCTTGTCTATATCCACTCTCCCCTTCCTGCGACTGGGCTTCTGACTTCATCTCTCTCCCTTGAAGTTCCTTTTGCTACAGTCACCTGGGGTCCCCTAATTGCCAACGGAATGGATGTCTTTATTTTTCCCATCTCAGCCTCACTGACTGCTACTTCCTTCCCAAGGCTGCCGCCCGCTTGCTCCCACGTGCTCCCATCCCACTTTCTTCTCTGTCCCTTGCACTGATGCCTTCAGCTGCTCCTTAAATACTATTTTTTTTTTTACTAGAGTTTTATCTTCTTCCCTCACTGTTCACTTTCACTATTCCCTCCATGACTGAGATGGTGTTAATGGAGCCTTTATGGTAATTAATCCTACATCAGACCTTTGCCCAGTTGCTCTCCCGTTTCAGATCATACCTCCAAATTCCTGCTGGGCACACTCACTTAGAGGTGCACGTAAGAGAGTCGATCTCAATATATTTCAAATAGTCTTTTCATCATTCCCTTAATGTCGGATTCTTCTAACCTATTCCTTGTTTGCTTTGGTTGCATCGATATCCTCGGCATCCCCGGCAATAGACTTGGAGATTTTAACGTGATTTCCTCCACTCGTAAACGCAGCGTCCCTTACATTGAATCAGTTACAATATTCTGTGACTGTTTTATTTCCCAAATTTATTTTCCTTTTCCCATCCTCATTGTCACCCTCCCTGGTTCAGTTGCAAATAATCTTTCTCTTAACTATATTATTAGCATCTGACTCTGTCTTTTCTTCCATCCTTTTTTATACGTATGCGTCACATACAACCAACGCACACTGGCCGGCATTCTCCTGCTCTCCATTTGCCATGGGCATCCACCAGTAATAGTTTGTGCTTTATAATATTCCTTCATGCAATCATATCATTTGAAAACAAAGATTGATGCAAAATTAAGAATGCTGAGATAGTATTTCTCAGCATTCATAATAATATTAAGAGAATGACAAGCCATATGGCCACTGTTATAATTAGTTAAATCTGCTGTCAGGGTGTAAGTGCAGCCAGTGTGCAGATGGATGGGCACAGCCGTTTTGTAAATGACACCTTACTGACCAACGCAATCCAGGCGCTGGGTTTCATAGTTTGCAAACTCCTGACTTAGAAGATTAGAAGACAAGAATATGAGTCAGACTCCCCCACCCCCAGCTTTAATTGACAAATAATTATATATATTTAAGGTATAAAACGTAATGTTTTGATGAGTCAGACTTTTTGAAAGAGAAATTCTTACATACTTTTTTATTGGTTGAAGATAAACTAGCATCTTATTTTTAATTTTTTCAAGTTGGTTTCCCTCTGTATTTTGGAAATAAGGTTATATGTTCTTTGAGTGTATTTCTAGACAGAACTATGAGTGTAAGAGATTACCATAAAGATCAGTTGTCTTTGTTGCAAGAGAAGTCACGACATAAACTCACTCAAAGTGAATGAAAATTAAAGTCATAATACATTAGGAAAATAAAATTCTGGTTATGACTGATAATTGCTCTTTTTCTTTAGGAACCTAATGGCTGGAAAGAAAATGACAAATAAGCAAGTTCCAATAATTCCATACCTTGGAAAAGGAAATGCTTCGCATTGATCAGCTGCTACTATATTTACTAAGAAAGATCCAGTAAGCCTCCCAGTTGTTAGCTTAGCTGTACATCATTTTATACATGCACACACACACACATACACACAGACACACACACAGAACCCACCGAGTCTGTTCCATAGGTTTTTTCTGCTTATTTTCCAGCAGAAACAAAAGGAACCAATGATAATGTTCAAAAATTTTTTAATCTCTAAATGTGCTACCCTCTTCTGTTACTTGTATGTATCATGTTTCATTTCATGACTTTTTGTTTTCCTTTCATTCTGAGAAAATATGGTGTACCTGCCAGACTCTGGAGTTGGAGTCCTGTGCTGCTTCAACTCTTTCACATAACGTATGTGGCAAGACATGTCACTGTTCCAGGTCAAAAAGCAGCCCACGAGAACTTTCCCATACAGTATTAGTAGCCATTTAATAACTCCCGTAGAACAATTCTCACACATTGCCTTCACGTGATTTCCTTCAATAACTCCATGTTTCCAAGAAGATAGCATCGACGAAATTTCTTTCTTCATTCAAAATGTTTAGGGGCATTGTGCATATTGTTCCCCATCAATGAACTCCCAATTGGAATTTGTCACTGTCTTTCACTGGAAATGTCAGTTTGAGAAAGTCTTCTTTCTCAAGAGCAAAAGTCTCAAGCTGACAGACAATAGAGCTCACCTGACATGTGTCTTTGTTCCTCCATATGCCTGAATATTTAGGTCATTTGTTTTTTCCTGTCTCTAGGGCTTTCTTTTTCTTTCCTAATCTCTTAACAATAACTTTATTCATATTTTCTCTAGTACATGCTGCAATAGCTTTTCCCTTATTATGTCAAAACCTTGAACAAAGATCAATTTATTAAATTAATTCACATATGAGAAAAAGAGGTCAGAGAATCACCATGGCACTCATATGACTAAATATAAAAATATCTGATATTTATTGAAGGGGACAAGATACACAGGGACTGAGTAAACAATCCCCAATCTCTTCCTCTGATTAAAGCACCACACTCCTCCCTCTAATGGTAGTTTTTGTTTTTCAATAATTATAAGGGGTTTGCCCTCTTTCCAGTCACATTTTAGGCTAGAGAACGGGGCAAAAAAAAAATGAAAAAAAAAAAAAAAACTTTCATTCCCATAAATATACTTAATAAAAATTTCCCATAGGACTTAATATTTTCCTTTTGGATTCCTTTTTAAGGATAGTTTTTTTTGCAAAGAATTTTTCACAAATTAAGGGAACAAATCAACTAGGAATATAAGTTTCATTTTTATGTTTTTTCATATTTTTCTTCAGTTTATTATTCATGTCTTTTATTTCCCTTTTACTGAACTATCCAGTCAAATCAAAAGGTAACTTTCAAAATATTTGTCTGATCCTAATATTTCTTAATTTTTTCCTGTTGTTTTTTCTGGGTCAAACAAAATACAAAGTTGGGTGTGATATAGATCAGCTCTACTTATGACAGTCATCATGACCTTTAACTTTTCAACAAAGTATGAAGATTGAAAACTTTAAATCATAAGTAAATGTAGTGCATACTGCCTAGTTAATTGACCATACACTGCTTAAGGACAAAATGTAAAATAAATTTATAAGACTCTTGGACATAAACTCTTGAAAATTCTAGGGACAGAATAAGATGATGGAAGATGGAGTGAATATTTTAATGTCGCTGAGGCAATAAGTAAAATTACATTTGTTGATTAAGACATAAATAAGGTTGTTTATGTGGGTAAACGCTTACTACTCTTAGGGGAGAAGATGAATTTCCAAAGCTTTCTCTACTTCCTTTTCATATTACTGTGAGCTTACTATATGGAGAATATTACTCTAGATGTGAGAAATTTTGCACATTTTTATACGAGAGTAACAAGTGTGACTCATTTTTATTACAAAATTATTAGGTTAGGATCTAGGAACTAGGATTGTGTTATAAGAAATATACAAATCAATTTTAAGTCGATGTCATGCTGAAATCAAGAAATACGCAAAGTAGTCTAATCCAGTGTCAATGTTTTAAAACATAAAGATGTTAACATCCAATTGGAAAGAGACACAATGAGAAAAGGTTCTTATAAATTTGCCATTTTACATGGAAAGATGACATCACCATACATTTAAAAAATAATCACACATTCATCTGGAAAGTGCATTGTTCAGTTTACATAAAGTGTGCCCAACATAGTGTTCAGTGAACAGTAAGTCCTTAATAAATATTTATGGATTGAATGGACACAATGCTTTGTGTCCTCACCAAACTAAGTCTTAGCTAACAATCTCCCTCCCCCAGGCTCGGTAGTCCAAATTCATCTTTTCGGATGAGTAGCATCAACAACTCAAAAATGCACTGAGTGCCAAAATAACTTTCCAAATCAAAGAGAAGCAAATCCTCGGTGTTTGCTTTCCAGAAGGTGCCATTCCATAGCTAAAACTGCATTAATCTCCTAGTGTTAATTTTCCAGATCTCTAGTCTTTCATATTATAGTTGATCAAATATAAATACATTTCTATGACTAGATTGCTTGGAACTTGCTCAAGATTGACCTGTGACCTTCATTTATGAAAAATGGATATGCTTGATTGCTCTGCCCTGACACTGAGCATGTTCAATTAATGCTTACATTATAAAGAATGTGCAAACAACACAAACGGAAATTAAATCCTTTTCACTATCTGTCTGCATCTGAGCATTCATAAATTGAAATAAGTGTGAAAGAGCCGTCCTCAATCAATTTCAGCTCCAGTCCCTGACCTGATTATGCTATGCGTATCAATATACATTCCCTTAATTAAATGTGCTTCAGTGAGCATTAACGATATTAAAAAAGAGAGAGAATTGGGGCTTCTTGTTACTACCCATCATGTTGTTGGGGAAAACAATAGAGAGATTGATGAAAAGGAACACTGGCAGAAGAAAAAGCTGTTGTATACATTATCATAATTATCGCCTATGCTGAGTGATTTCTAAGCAAGATGCTAAGAGTGTCTATTTTTCCCCCAGCAATCTCTCGCAAGGTCTAATGATTACAGGAAGAGGCAGAGCAGCTACATCAATTTCAGAAATTTGGTCCTGTTCTTGGTGTTCTCACGATTCATTCAGTGCTGATTTTGACACCGCTACAAACATTTTCAAGCCTTTCCTGACACTCCATTTAAGCAATACAAGGAAATGACTTCATGAGTCTCAGCTTTCTTCCTGAAAAAATGTTTTAAATGTTCTCTCAGTGTGCTGTTAAGCAGCGCTAATCTGTCTCTTCTTTCTCCTTGCTGTTTCCTTTTTTTCTTTCCTTTCTTCTTTGTCCTCTACAGAGGCAGCAGAATGTCGTCTGCAGAAGATAACAGTTGCCAATAGGACTATAACCTGCAGGGAATCAGTCGGTTCCAGGGGGCTTCTTTCCCACCCTGCCCCTGATCCCGGCAGGCCCTACACTGTGTGGTGCCTTCATCCTGTGATGTGTTGGTAATGATGTTGGAAACTGCTAATTAAAGGTTCTCACAGGGATAGTTTTTTAGTCACTTTTCTTGGAAGCCTAGAAGATAAGGATCTAACAGACTGGAAGAGTCACAGATTGACTCAGAAGGAGGTAGGAGTAGAAAAGTAGAATATAATTTCCTTGGCTGGGTTATAGTCATTCCACAAAAGATGTTACTGCAGCACCAATTGGTGTAGTGGCCTGTGGATTATGTTGCCTTTGATAACTACATGCAATAAACAGCTACCCTGTATGACAAGGACGGTCTTGGAGAGCAGGTAAGACTTTAAGAAAAGCAGGAACTGATTACATATGAAAGTATTAACATCAGAAAATGAGCCAGACTCCTGTGAATACAAGAAAAATGACAGATACAAGCTTCTCCTAGGCCCCAGGGGTTAATTAAGTCCAGAAGCAGAGAATTAGATTCTAATAAAGCTTGAAATTTATGCCAGGAATTTGCTGGTCTTGGTTGGTTTTAAATGTGTCCTGACCAAAAAGGCATTTGGGGGGCTGGGGGAAAAGGGCAAGGCTCTTGGTTGCTTTCCGCAGATGTCGTTCAAGAGGACCAACCTAGTGCCACTGGCAGCTCCAGAACTGGTTATTTTCCTTCTCTTAGGGATACTCTAAATTAAAGAAAACCCAGATTTTTGGTACCTTGAGGAACTTAATTTGATTGAATTAGTTTTAGCTGTCCATGAAAGAAGCTGCAGATGATTTTTATCCCATTTTTTCTTAGGTTCTGATAATCTACTATAGATCAACTTAGGTGAAGGACGTAGTGGGTATATGGTTGGTGTCTTCCCCAAATCAACTCATTTCTTTCCAGTATTTTCAATTTTCTCCACTAGCTCCTTTTTATCAACATTTGAATATGTTTAAAACTCCCCAGCTTAAAACAAAAACAATATATAGTATGTTCGAAATGAAAAGAGAGAGAAGGAGGGAAGTACCCTGTGAGCTGGTCTAATGCAAAGCTTCCCCCTTTTGCTGTCTATAGCCTTTCCCTTCTCTTCACAGCCAACTGTAGACAGAGACGTCTACAGTTCTCTATGTCTTACAACCCATTCACTCTGAAATTGGCCTTCTCTGCACACAACTCCACTCAAAGCACGCTCAACAAAATCGCCAGGGACCCTGGTGTTAAGTCCAAAGGACAACTTTCAATCCATTTCTGACTTATCCTTGGCAGCATCCCGCACTGCCAGTCTCTCCCCTCTAAAGCTGGGCTTCCACACCCCTCCCCTCCTGGCTGGCTTCACTGCTGTCTGGCCGCTGCTCTGGGTTCTCTTGCAAGGTTCTCGCCCTGGGTCCACTGCTGACCACCAGCACGAAGGGCTGGGCACTCTCTCCTCCTCTCTCTCCCCTCTGCCACGTGCAGGGTTTCAATGATCACTATCATGCTACTGATTCCTAAATCTTTATCACCAGTGCAGATCTCTTGTCTGAAATTCTCACCCATAAGTTCAAAGCCTCACTGGCTGTCTGAAAAAGGATATCTCACCTGTACCACAAGATAAACATGTCAGAGAGGAAACTTGTAATCTTCCTCTGCAAAATAACTGCCCTGTCAGTGACTGAAATGAACTTCAAATCAGTTTTACAAACCAAAATCCTGGGTCTCTGTTTTTTACTTCTGTTCCTCTCTGCTCTCTGCTCATCACTAGTCTCTATTAATACCACTGGACATCTCTGAGTGTGCATTCCTTTTTTTCTCCATTTTAGCCTCGTTACTTTGGACATGACCAACATTATTTCTCATCAGCATCACTGTCATGATCTCCTTTTCCATTTTCCTGTGTGCAGGAGGCACAGCTTCTACCCTCTGCACCCAGACACTCCTCTGAGTGGTCGTCTCTCTGTGTCCCTGTGGAGTCCTCAGGTCTCCCCTGTCCTTCCAGCCCAACCTCTGGTCACTGCCCTCTGGTTTCCCCTTTGCATCCACAGGGAATTCTCTCTCACATTTAAGCCTTTGCATTCTGCCGGAAAGATATTCTTCCTTTACTTTGCCAAGATTATTCTTACTCATTCTTTAGAATTCTGTTTAAATGACATTTTTTCCTAAAAAATTGTTCTTAACATCTCTCCATCCTCACCCTAAACTAATATAGTGTTTCCTTCTATGCATTGCTATGATTCCTTTAAAATTCCATGTTTTATTATAAATGTTTGCTTAATTGCCTATCAACCCTTACAAAAGGAAGTAGGATTTTTGGGTATTAACAGACACAGCTATGATTACAGTCTGGTATGGCATCCATTCAAAGGAAGACACATGTGAAATTATTTGTACTTATATTTATTAACATGGAAAATATTTTTAATAATTTTCTATCATATCCTGTTAAGTGAAAAAAAATACTAAGGTTCAATATAGCATGCACACTGTGTTCCAATTATGGAAAAATAAATTTGCTTTAAGACCCGGAATGGAAGCAGGACCTCCAGAACTACGGGGTGAGGACCTCAGCAAATGCACTCTTCTATCCAAGCAACAAAAACAGTGGCAACAATACTCTAAATTAACGTTTTTAGAACTCTGGATATTAACTAAAACCTTATACTGAAATAGTGTAAGGAGCGTTTATTCAAGAAAATCTGCTGAGCCTTGGTAAGAACAACATAGTGAGTGGCACTTTGTCCTGATCTACTCCTAGCCCTGCTTTTTCCACTGCGCTCACTGACCTTGATTCTTGCAGCCTGGCCACCGGAGAGCGCAGGTGGGGTTAGAAGCTCTTCCAAAAGTCCTATCCCCAGTGCCTTTATACTATGGACCTAAATCAACGTTTTCCTGGAAAAACTTTATTGTTGTTGCATGACTTGACTTAGGGCTGTTTTTTTCAGGAAAACCCTTATCCTCAAGGCTTTGGGGAACACAGTCAGTTGTTTACCCTGCAGTGTCCTGAGGTGGCAGTGTCAGCTGGGAAAACAAGAGCCTGGCCAGACACTTAAAAGGAAGACCGGTAGAATGAGATGTCCACAGGGGGCTTGGAAAAGCTATGACTATTAGAAGTAATAAATAATTTTAGCAGTGTTGCAAGATACAAGATCAATATACAAAAACTGATTGTATACCTATTAATATACACTAGCAATGAACAATCAATCTGAAAGTAAAAGTAGCAAAGCAATTGAATTTGCAATAGCATTAAAAAATGAAATTCTCAGATAAATTTAATTGAAAAATTTTATACTTGTGCACTAAAGACTACAAAAGACAGAAATTAAAGAATACCTAAATAAAATGAGTAAAAAGACATCACATGTTCATGGATCAGAAGACTTAATGTTATTAAATAGCGATTCTCCCTAAGTTGACCTATAATTCAATGCAGTCCCTATTGAAATCCCAGCCTGCTTTTTCTTGTAGAAATTGACAAACTGATTCTATATGGAAATGCAATGACCCAGAAGACCCAAAACAATCTTGAAAAAGACAAAACTCAAAGGCTCACACTTTCCCATTTCAAAACTTACTACAGAGAATCTGATTATTTCCCCAGTTTCTGAGTATATAATTGCAACAAATATACTAAGCAACTGGTAGAAGCCCACAAATTCCTTTTTTTCCAAACAGCTTATAGTTTTATCATAAAATACAAAATTTCTAAAATTGTTAGGTAAGTACAGGTGCATGTGTGGTAGAGCAAGTGAGTATGAATATGAGGGCTGTGTGTGTGCGTGTGTGTGTGTGTGTGTGTGTGTGTGTGTGTATGGTTTGTGTTGGGGCTGAGTGGGTATGAATGTTGGCCAATAGGTGGACCTGGTCTTGCTGTTTTCTGTCGTGACATGGTCAGAACCTTGGCTTTCTAAACTTCACACCAAGTTGTTGCAGAATCTAGAATTCCAAAGCCTTTGGCCCTGATTCAAGGGCTAAGGGAAAAGGAGAGAGAAGAGAAGGAGACTTAAAAATGCATGTCATTCGCACTGGAGGAAAAATAGGGGCTGTTCGTCAGGGGCCCATCAGAAGAAAAGGAAGCTTACCGAGGAAGACGAGGGATATAGCAGTTCTCTGCTAAGATTATGAGTGGTAAAGAACATAAGCAGTGTGTGAGTTGTCTGTAATAACATTTATAATATGATAATAAATATTACTATTGTGAAACATTATAAAATAGTGAAAAATTACTATTTTACTGTCGCCTCAATTTATTTTTTATTTTGCTAATAAAAGAATTGTTAGATGATGAATTCTTACGTATTCTGATCTATTGTTTTTGTTGTTAAGTCTCAAGTAAACTCTGTCATTGGACTGGGAATTACCCAGGAATTAGATTTTGAAATATTTGTATTTGCAGAATGATCAGTCTCTCCAAAGGTACAGGGTAAGGTTTTTATTGATTAAACAATTCAGGTTTAACCTTTCTGGCTGGGATTTTAGGATTGGTGCTCACAGGATCTTGCAGCAGCAAGGATATACATAGTTTGTTCATTCTGAAACCACCTTATGCTGTGCTGAGGGAATTACCAGCCTATAATGAAATGTAAATTAATTCCACATTCTTTGAGGTTCAAATAAAGTTCAGTGTGACAAGTCTTCTTGGTACTTGTTTTACTGGAATAAGCCCCACTCCATAGGGCAGACTCATAAATTTTAACATTTCTTTTTCATTATTTAAAATAAATAACACTCCCCACTCTCTCCCATGTGATCATGGGCTTAAGACACATTCCCAAAATAAATTAAGATGACAAACAAAATCAATAATCCAATAAGGCTGAAGGAAAGCCATTGAGTTCACGTTGCTTTACGCGCCCGGTTCCCATTTGGTTTCTACCATAATTCAAAGTGGTTCCTTTACATTATGAACTCCCACCAGTTGAGAGGCTGGTAAATTCATACCTAGTCCCCCTCTCTGTGTGCTTTGTCACTCTGACCGAGAGCAGATCACAGGACCATAGATGAGCTTTAAGGATGTGTGCAGCCCTTGTCTTAACCACTCAGATGTGTACCACTGATACTGCAGAGAAAACATTTAAACACAAACATGTTGGGTAGAAAATGAATGGAGGGTAAAGAAAACAATGCAATATCTAGGTGTTAAAATTGTCTTTTCTCCCCAACTCCAAATGCTTTTTAAATTCTTGTTATTCCTATTCCTTCCTTCTAACTCCATATCTATCTCTAGGCTGAAAGCCCACACACATATGTCTTCAGGAAATCCACTTAGAGTTCTCCTGTAGATATATTCTTCCTCGTTCAATTTTAATAACATCAATATCTTCTTTTGTGATTTTCAGTTATTTCATACCTATGGCATCATTTCTCTGAAGTTACAGGAAAAGTGAGGACTTGATAATTTGCAAAGACTGCTAAAGCCATACATGCCTATGAATCTAGTGTTTTCATTTAAGTATAATATGTGAACAAAGAGTGTAATTTAAGTTTATATAACTATTATACACATACCTGCATTCATAGCTATCATGCTCATACTTTAAGTTACAGTACTAACCAGAATTCAGAAAAATTTGATGGATCCCCAATAAAAGAAGCGATGCACATTTTAAAAGGAGAGTACAAAAATCAGCATCTTTTTAGAAAGAATCTGAATTTCATGAATGGATTTTTTATGAGGAATCCAGATGCACCAAAATTGGCAATCTATTATTACTTGAGTACATTTCCCTGATGCATTTCCTAACAGCAAGATGCATACAGAAAGTGCCTCTTCAGCCTTTCATTTGGATTGTTATCAGATGCATATTTAAGACTTCTTATTTTTATTTGATTTGCATTTAAAATTTTTATTTTAAAATATAAGCAAGCAGCCATTGGATAAAATGGGTGATTTAGTGTCCAGCTACCTAAACTACACCGATAGTCATATTTAGATGTCTCTTTTGTGCTCTCAAAGCACTTCAAACATTTTACTCATTCTTTCTTTATTCTATTGTGCTTAACATGGTAACCGGGAAACTCTAGTCACTAAGATGTATCTGGATGGGACCCATGCATTTAATCCTCAGTTTATTCCACTATGCCAAGCACAGTAACAGCACATTCTAGACCATAAAATTGCCTGGGTGAATTCAGCCATTGATATAAATATGTTTACAGAAAGTATGCTCCTCAAAGCAATCTGTTTTTTCTTTTGTATTTTTAAAATAATTATTATTTTTTGTTTCTATTATATATATATATCTTGCTGGCTTTCTGTTCTCCAAATGTCTCTCTTACAGTCCATCAATCATATGCTATAATAATTGATACAATAATAATTACTTTTCTGCTCTGACATGTTCTATGACTCACTATTGCCTATAATAATATTAAAAAAATACTCATCCTGGCTTTGAGGTATTCCACTTTGTGCCCTTCTGAACTATTACTTCTCAACTATTTGTCCATTTCTTTTAACTTATAATTCACTTATCTTGCATTTATTAACATCAATATATCCTGTGAGAAAATTACAAGATGAATTAGTGAGTATATGAGCTCTTAGTCAATAAGGGATAAAGATATGCATAAAAATACTTCCATATGATGAAGTGGGTATTATCATAGAGGAAATATTTATATAGCAACATTAGAAAGGGAGAGCCTAGATCAGTTGTGGATAACTTCCAGGGACAAATATTAGTTGGGCTGTTAACAATGGGTAGGAGTTTATCAATCCAGCAAGGGGCACAGGATATAAGGAGGAAAGAATACGGAGACATTAATTTATATGCCAATTTCAGAGAATGATTCCAAGTATAGTTATTGATTTGAGTGTATCAAGGGGAGAAAGAGTCAGAAATAAGTATGCAGAAGAACAGGAAAGTTGGACAGTGAAGAATCCCATGCTGAGAGCCACCAGAGGTGTTTTAATTGAGAAATCTCATGGTCAGATTTGTGTTTGATAAAATAGTAAAATAGAAGACTGGCCAGAAAAAGCATTAACTAAAAAGCAGAGAGACTAGTTAAAGGTGATTGAAATCATTCAGGTAAGATATGAGACAGTTAATGGTTGGAGGTGCTAATTTGTGATAGAGGGAAATATTCTGAAATAGTCCTGAAATATTTTTATGAGACTTGATGAGTTCTCAAATATGAGAGCTTGGAAGGAAGATGGATGGATTGATGATGACTATCACTCTTCCAGACTGTGGGACAGGGTCAAAGATAATGCTTTTTAGAAGATACCAATAGCAGGAGGGAGAGTTGGGTTTGGGTTCAAAAGAGAATAAAATAATAAATTTGGTGCTATGGTTTATGTGCTCCCCAAAGTTCATGTGGAAACTTAATCCCCAATGTAACAATGTTGAGTGGTGGGATGTTTGGGAGGTGATAAGGGCACAAGCACTCTGCCCTCATGAATGGATTAATGCCATTACCATAGGAGTGGATTTGTTGTAAATGTGAGTTCGGTCCCTTCCCTAGCAGGCACACAGGCTCTCTGGCCCTTCCACTATGGGATGATGCAGCAAGGATGTCCTTACGAAATGCAGCCCCTTGATTTTGGACTTCCCAGTCTCCAGAATTGTAAGAAATATATCTCTGTTCTTTATAAATTGCCCTGTCTCAGGTGTTTTGTTACAGCAGCACAAACAGATTAAAATATTTTGTTTGGGACATCTGGGGTTTGAAATGTCTTTGTAACTATTAGACAGTTTATCAAGAAATAAATTGAAATTATTGGGTTTAATGCTCAATAGACTCTCACAACTAGAAATGGAGATTTGTAAGGCATGACCATGATGATAGTTGAAACTGAGGGAGGGAATAATATTTCAGAAAAAGTGGTAGAGAATTAGAAAAATAGGGGCAAAAGACATCATCTGTGGAAGACCAACATTTAAGATGCAGACAGTCAAAGTCTAGCCCACCAAGGAGAGGATAAAAACCCTGAGTGTGTAGTGTTTAAGACAACAATGAAAGAGAGAATATCAAAGACAATGAGTTTTCGATATGATTGAATAATTCAAAGTAATTAAGTGAGTGAATGAAACATATCTAATGGATTTACAGAGAAGAGTGTCAATGAAGACTGGTGATATTTACCAGAATTTTCCATATATTTTCTCTAGAATGGTAAAGATATAAGCTTTATTGTAGCAGACTAGAAGAAAATGAGAACCGAGAAATTTGAGGCTGCAAAGATAGAACGTTTTCCACGAGATCTAACAATAAATTTAGAGACAGATGCATAAACTCAAGTGTGCCAGGGCATGTGGGGACCAGAGGAGTGGCTAAAGTTCAAAAGACACCATTTACCACTCACAATAGTAGAAGGCAAAGTGAATGGCATTCCTTGGCAATCCTAAAAAGCCTTCACATGGAAAGATCCATCAGTGACTATCCCAGTGAGTATCCCAACTTTGGTTAGCCCATCTGAGATGCTATTGAGACTGTGGAGGCAGAATTCTTCCTCACCATGTTTAGAAATAAACTCAGCTTTCTCTGATTTACAGGTTGTTTTGGTGATATATTGAGCACCAACTATTCAATAATAATAAAAATACATAGGGAGAAAATCCTGTAGGGAGTGAGTTGCAGAATAATAGGAAGTGAAAATAGAATCAGTTTGTATATACAACAATTTTTGGTAGTTTAGTTATAAGAAGGAGGCAGACAGCATGACAGAGAAGTAGAGTCAAGAAAGGAATTGTTTATTTCATGTTTTAAAGGTGGGAAACCAGAGCTTATATGACACATACTGAAAGGACTAACCTAGAGGAGAGAAAGAATTGATGATGCTTAAAACAGAGTGTGTAACCAAAGAAGGTAACTAATCAGGTGAAGGGGTGGGGTCTGCTGTGCATGTGGGAAGATAAGCTTTGAGGAGAGAAGAAAGACTTCCTGCATTGCTCCCAGTGGAAGGGAAGAAAAATTGGTTACAGACACATTTGAATTTATTTAAATATAAAGGGATCTATTGTAGACAATTTCAGCTGCTATAAGAAAATACCCTAAATCGACTGGCTTATAAATAACAAATATTTGTTTCTTACAGTTCTGGGGGCTGTGAAGTCCAAGATTAAGTCTCAGCAAAGTCGCTGTCCAGTGAGGGCCTGCTTACTGGTCTGTGGACAGCCCTCTGTTTGCCCTGTCCTCACACAGTGGAAGAGGCAAGGGTCTTTTTCAGGCCTGTTTTGGAAGGGCAGGAATCCCACTCACACTCTGCCTTCATGACCTAATTACATCTCAAAGGCCCTACCCTCCTAATACCACCACTTTGGGGGTTAGGATTTTACCATATGAATTTGGGGGGACACAAACATTCAAACCACAGCAGGGACTTTTGGTTTCTATTTCTTCAAATAAGTATACGGCAAAAATTAGTGAGGAGAGGGTGTGGAAGAGATTTGAAAACCAAAGTATGAAAAAATCCCTCTGAAAGTATAAAGGCAATTCAGGCACTCTTTAGAACATATATGGGGTCTGCGATCAAGATTATGGAATAAAGCAGGCCTGATGATCTGATAAATAGTTTTTGCAATATAAAGAGAGAACATTCTCCTTGTTACTAGGCATAGAAAGTCTTCGGATGGGAGTGGCATCTTTGGGTCACAATGTCAGGGAGGGCCTGGCCCGTGGCCATGCACAGATTCCTCAGACACCAGTGGCAACGCCATGCACCCTTACAGCCAATGAATAACAATATATCTGCAACTGTTTTTCTTTGTTTGTTTGTTTTGAGGACTCAGCATTCAGAAAGACTTCAAGCGTGTGCTTGTAACAACAGCATTTGCCTTTCCAACCATACACTTACCTGTACCATCTATAGCTGGTAGGGGGCTGTTAATCTCTGAGGTCTACCAGGGGACTACAAGATAGCAAATATTTCAAGAGTATATTTTTGTGTTTTCCATGAAGCCACAGCTGTAAAGTGGAATGTGGATAAAACTTGGTCCAGGCTGAGCACTGACAGAGGAACACCTTGGTGTTCTTTCATGGTATGCTTCAATTCCTAGCTCCACGTACAATATTTATGTTTAGAGGGAGCAATAAAATAATAAGCTGTTTGTTTTGGGCTCTTATCCCCAAATATTCTGCAACTTAAGTATAAGGCCTAGTATTACCAAGCTACGTTGGTTTCCTTTCCTGACTTGTTAGATGTGGAGCAGAAGCACTGGCTTGAAGCAATGATTTGAAGATCGTGATAAATTTAGATTTTTTCAGTCATCCTCTCTGACGTCTTTTTCCTATAATTTGCTATCAATTAGATGATTCACTTCCATCTGCACCTCGCTTTAGAACCTTCTATAAAGAGCCTGATGTTTCCTAAATTTGTTATCCAAGCTGCCTTACGCTGACAAGCTCTCTCTTTTTGTGAGTGTCGAAGCTGTGAGGATGTGGTTATTTGAATTCTATACTCAAATATTTAATTTGGTTTGAGCTAATTATGAGTGATTTTTAAATATTTTCATATCCTTTTCTAGTTATTTAAAAAACCCTACTCCAGAGGTACAATTTTAGATATTTCATGTTTATAGTTATTTAAGAAGCCCTATTTTAACTCTATGTCATATCTCCTATATGAAAAAGGTTTGTCATTGCATGTGTTCAACATCATCAAGAAACCTGTGTAGTATGCAGATTTTAAGAGAATTAACACATGTTCATAGAATGTCTACTAGCAGAAGAAGAATTATTAGAATGATGTTTTAAAATTGCTGTACATATGGAAAAATAAAAGGAAACAAAATTTTTAGTTATTTAGGATCATAAATATTAATTATAGCAGACTCTGTACTTAGCAGTGGAAAGAATATTGCTAACATTTATTAATACACTGCCTGAGGTTTTTGAGCTTGTTTTAAACTCTTATGCTAAGACTTAGTTCAGTTAGACTTTAACATTCCATGAATTAAGCGTATGTGCATAACATTTCAAGTGTGATGTTATGCCGGGTATTTATTCAGTTCTAGTGTAGTACAATTAAGACTTGTGGATATAGGAATTTTCATCACAATCACAGTGAGACATCCCATTAACTTATGAAAGCTGAGTTCTGCTAAACATGCTGATTGTTAACATGGAACAGAAGGTCCAAAATGATTTGACTCATCCTCTCAGTTTTCTAACTTTTATTCTTTCCTGTATTCTTTGTGTGGCAGCTGTTGAACTTTTTGCAAAAGTTTTCAAAGTTTTCCTTTATAGCACATGCAGTTTTTAGTTCATAGTATTGGTTTGAGGAGTTTGGGTGAACTTAACCTTGCAACGTTTTTGAGAATTCATAAAGTTCCAGTTAGACTTATATAAGTTTTTTTTTCCATCCAGATCTACCAGGAAAATAAAATGCCCTTACCATCTCATATTATACAATGGAAGGGTAAGACAGAAAATAAAGGCTTATAGGAATGTCAGCATTAAGAAATGACTTAATATGTTCATACCTTGCTCAAGGTCTTAAGATAGTTTCCTCCATTATCTCTATTTCACAAATAACCATATTTTTTGCTACTATCTTTCAAGACTTAAAAATCCAGTGTCAACTCTGTATTACAAAGGGTGAGTTCCTTTGCTTGTCAAATTATATGAGTACAAATTTTAAACACCTATTGCACACCAAATTCTGTGAAAGTTTAAGATGCAATCACTAAATTAGAAAGTTCAAGATCTAGTTTAAAAGAAGATGTACATGTAGTGAAAATTAATAAATGCATAAGATGGGGCAGTATTATATAAAAGAAACAACATACTATATTTGCTACAAAAAGCCAGAGGGAAAAGATACCTTATTGATTGCAGTGTTCAGAAAAGGCTTTGTGTAGGAGGTGGTGCTTGAGCCCAGCGGTGAGTGTTGGGTAAGACTTAAGTCAACAAGGGAGACTAACAGGAGCAAGGAAATAAAAAAAAAAAAAAAAAACATACAGGATGTTCTGTGGATAGGAAAGCAGGTCTGGCCAGATCAGAGGGTTCTCACTGGAGAGGGTAGGACACCAGTTTGGAAATGGAAATGGTGAAGACCTAACATTGTAGTCTAGGAATATTTGACTCTACCCTATGGATAGCTGTAGATAGCCTGAAGGTTTTTGAGAGACAGGAGTAACATGATGATATGAGAGTTTGAGAAAAATAATGGCAGTATTGATATGTATGCAGGATGGAAGAATAATACTGAATTTTTAGGGAGACATGAATTAAAAATCTGGCCATAGGAGTGCAAAAGAATTGGTGAATGTGAAGAAAAAAAGGCACAAAGAATTAACGTGATGCTGAGCCACTCCGCTGGGGGAGTGCTGCTGGGCGTAATGGCTACTATTTGAAAGTTGTGACTTGGGGAGGCTGGGAGACAGGTGGTGCAAGGAGATTAAGAGTAAGTGTGCAAGAAGTAGGTGTCTCGAGGTGGGGGGCATAGAGGAGAAGGTACCACATTTGTCTGTAGGTTCATTCTTGAGGTGGGAACAAAGCATTTAAGTGGGAAGGCCCATTAAGGCATGCTTAAGGCTCGAGTTGAGTAGATTCAACCCTTGCACATGCTGAAGATTTCCTTCTGAGTTCACAGCACAGTACAAATAATTATTCAACCCCCTGTTCCTGCTGATTAGTCAGTGGGTCAAATCAGTCACTGCAGCCATTCCTAATCAGTTACCATTAGGTCTCATATCTAAAAGCCACAGACATACTCGCCCTTCTCCTGAAGTAGAATTTAGAAGCATAAAATTCTGGGTAGACTTCAGCTCCAGAGATCACTTAGAATAAACATAGTGCATAAAATCTCTCTGAATCTCTTCTGTTCATCCAGTGGAAAGAAACTATCAAACTTTGCACCCCACTGTTATTCCAGCTATTGCTATTTCAGCTCGATTTACAAGGAGGAAGATGAATTTACATGAGGCCTGTCAGGGGAAAATAAAAATCAAACTTTCAGCTAAGTGCTAGTCCAATGTATATAGATGGCTCCTTTCTTACCCTACTTCAACCACGAAAAGTCAACCTCTTTTTTTTTTTTTCTGAGTTTAGAAAGATTTAATCACTATGAAAGCTTATTTTCAAACAACTAAAATCATAAACCAGAGATTCCTTACACTTAAGACTTACGTAATGCCAAATGTTCGCTTAATTTTCTCTTTATTTAATGTTTTAAATACAAGATATTGACACATAGAAAGTAAAATTTTGTTTTCTGTGTGTGTGTTTTCAGGATTTATTTTATTTTATTTATTTTATTTTATTTTTTTAGTTTCAAAATCTTACAGGGTACAAACGTTTCGATTACATATATTGCCTTTGCACTGACCAAATCAGCGTGCCCATCCCCCAGACAGTGCACACCACACCAGTCAACCTCTTTTTTAACCTGCTCATTGTTTCATGAGAAAATGCCTCAAGTTTCCATTTCTTTCCCTCTCTGTGTCCTTGTGCAATTTTTACTGGCTGTTTTTCCATCAACAGCTTATTACAAATGATATTGCGTCCTGTTTCCCTCCCTTTCTTTTACAGATAAGACCAGCCCACTGCACCTCCAAACAAGCAGTGCCGCCCAGGCAGGACGCAGGCAGGGCTCTGGCTCCACTTCTATCACTTATTGGATGTAAAGACCTCAGCAAAAGACCTGGTATCTCTATTTTATTTATTATTCACATAATGTGAATTTTGATTTTTCAGTTAATCACAAGATTCCTATAATTCCTACAGGTCTTTTTTTTTTTTTTTTTCTCATTAAACTTTGTTTTAATGGGTCTCAAAATTCTGTGACAGATTTTTGGTCAGTTGTTTCCATTAAAAAGAACTGATTTTAAAAACTAATAACTTAAAACTGCCACACAAAAAGAAACAAAAGTGGTCCACAAAACATTTTCTTTTCCTCCCGAAGGTTTTACGATGCATCGTTATTAACAACCAGTCTTTTACTATTAAACTTAAATGGCCAATTGAAACAAACAGTTCTGAAACTGTTCTTCCACCACTGTTTAAGAGTGGGGTGGCAGGTATTAGGGTATATTCATTTAGCCTTCTGAGCTTTCTGGGCAGATTTGGTCCTTTTTTATTTATCTTTTAAAATATTCTCTACCTTTAATAAGACTGAATATTCACTATCTTGGAATCTGTAATATTGCAGGGAAAACTACATATTTATGTAAATTAACGTGGCTGTAATCTGTGATTCCTAATCTTACATGGGAATTCAACTCCGTTCATGAAACTTGCGATATGCTTTGATTATTTTGTGTCGGAATCGGCTGCAATGACTGTCATGCACCACATCTTTAGGCCGCAACACTTATGCTCAACACAATGCAATGTGCCCCACCCAATCCTCCCCGACCTCCCCAAGATCTTCCCACCTTCAATTGGTGCCTGTATTTCTGACATCAGCAGTTTCTACATCTCTGTGGAACCATTACCGTCATTATATAAATATGTATGTTAAGTGAATTTGTTTCCTTCTGCTCAAACCCACATGCAGCCACCATCCATTTTTCTGTTCCTGTTCACAATTAAACATCTGGAAATGGTTTTCTACACTCACTTTGTGTACTCAACTGTCTCCCTCTGAACTCCCAAACCACCCAGCCCACCCCCAACACATCTGCTGACACCATTTTTGCCAGGATCACCACAACAGCAGCCATGTGACCAAATCAAATGAGCACATCTGACAGGCTTTCATCTGTTCTCTGGCAGAGATGAACTGAGCATTCCTTTCATTCCGAAACCCAATCTTATCTTGGCTTTCAGGGAATCACAGACTTCCATTTTTACTTCTTACTTTTCTGGGTGTTCTTTCCTCATTCTTGCCTGTCAATTCTGATTATCCTTTGATAATTACAATTTCTTAGAGCTTAATCATGGACCTATTTCTCTTCTATTTTTATTTTTTAATCTCTTGTTGTTCTTGTTGGTTTATGTGGCATTATGTTACCATTTGTATGTTGAGGATTAAAAAGTTCTGTATTCAGCTTTCTACCTGACATCTCCCTGTGACAGTCTCACAGAAAACTCACACTTTATAAAGCATCACTTCCCAGAGAAGCAGTTCAAAGCACTGAATTGTGTGTCATTTCCCATAGTGTGACAAAATCAGCTCAAGAGTTACATCAAAACAGGGAAATTTTACAATTTTAATCAGCTTGCTGATAATTGCTGCATTTAAGTATTTATATATTCTTTAAAAATTATCATTTACAAGTTAAGATATCATTTACAAGTTAAGATACTGATAACTTTGCTAGGTATTTTAATAGATCTTTTCAGCCTCTGGCACAGAGTATCAGCGTGTCTGGGTCCACTGTGATGTGTGTTACAAGTAATTTATAGTTATAAACACAAATATTTGGGAATAATTGTTGTATGTTCTTATACATTAGAGCACATAATTTTTAGATTATTTCACACACATTCTGAAGAGCTTTCTGGAATGGGAGAAAGTAGGTGGAGTTAGTGCCAGCAAAGCCAGGAATTACTCGGAGAAGTGTGATTGGGCCTTGAGAGGCTTCCTTAAAGGTACTGCTGATGGAAGATTAGAAGCTATTACTACATGTGATTTATTTACTTTGATACTGATTCTTTTCAACTTCTTTTCACTGCACTAATCTATAGTGACCATATGGGAAAGGTCTCTGCAATGGCAAACAGTCGTATTCTAAATCTGACACATTTACTAACAATCTAGAACACATAGAGGAGTCCCTAAATGGAGAGCTCTCATTGCTGAAATCCACAGAACATACAAACATTTATTGAACATCTAGTGTGTGTTATATAATCTGCTAAGCACTAGATACATACCAATTTTAACAAAAGAGACAATTCCTGACCACTGGAATCACTTTTCGCATTTTAGTGGAGACAGATCAAAACAAAACAAGCAAACAAAAATAAAAACAATAGCCTAATTAATATATTAGTACAAATTCTGATAAGTATTAACAAAAGAACCCATTGGATCTACAGAAAGGAAGGAATATACACACAATTTAGGGGAAATAACCCTTTTTTTAAATTCTATTTTTAGTGATTTTTTTTTTTTTTTGGTCTCTCTACAATGCCAAATGTCATTGGAATGGCCTCATTGTTAATTTCAGAAACTCTATTTTTAGGTAATTAGGTAATGAATGCAACATTCAATTGAACTTTCTCAGAAATTTTTTCACTGACTTTACTGGCCCCTGAAGCAATAAAAGCTGTCAATTGTCTCTTTCTTTCTCTCTCTCTGATTTTATCAACTCACTCTTCCCCTGTAAATTTAATGTAGAACAAGTATTTTATATAAACAAAAATTTACTAGAGATTAAAAAGTTATGCAATTCTAATAAAATAAGAATGACAAAATTAGTCTCCCTATTTCTTACCAAGAAGGTGAATTTTATAACTATTTCTCAGATCTCATTTCTATTATCGTGAAAAGAATTGCTTCATTGATGCCATTTTCTTTTCCTATTATCATCTAGGAATGAAGGAGGCAGAGTAATAGATGGTGTCCACATAAACCACAGAGAGTATACTTTGCTGCTTGGCACTTCTGCACACTGCACTGCTTTTTAATGAAAAGAGACTCACCATTTGAAGCAGGCCTCCTTATCCTCATAATCAGTCTCCTTCCATTTGAAACCTGCCACTGGGTTGACAGCTGCAATCAAATGGGCTAAATGTTACTGCTGCGCTGAATGCTCAGGAGCCTCCCTCTCTCCAGAGGCCCCCGGGTGATACGTCCTCTGTGCTGGGGACCCATGAGAGCCTAAGGGTGGCTCCCTGCACCTGCCCTGACAATGAGTTCAGCAGAACCTTGGTGGAGATGGGGACATTTCTGCACTTGCAGCTTACAGGGGATGTACAAAAGAGCTTTCAACTCCAGGTTGTCTGATGGAAAATTAACATAACAGACTGATATTTCCAGCAGAAATTTAATCTTCTTTCCTAATGCAATCAAATTGCTAGGCAAGGCAAAAAGGTATCTAAATTGGGAGGAAGAGGTGGGTAACTTTAAAAACATGTAACTACTGCAGGAAGTACATTTGAAGGCTTTCAAGAGATAACACACTTGAAATAAACTAGTATAACTGGTACTCTAGTACATTTAAAACACTTCCATTCCTATTTCAAATGGGAGAGTACCCTGGTTGTGCCAAGGTAACTAAAAAGGTGTCTTGTACATGTGGGAGCATGTCACTTAAGTGTGTTCTAATCACTTTATGAATCTGATATTTATTGCCTTTGCTAGTCTGTAAGCAGCTTGTTCAGAGGAGATGTCTTCCTCTTCCCTTTTGTTGCTGCAGTCTCTAGCACAAGGCCTATCTCATAGTCAGTGCCCAAGATATATTTATGAGAGCCATTTGTCACCTATCAATCTCCTGCTGGTCTCCAAGTCCTCCATTTTGCAGGGTCAGCTCATACCTTAAAAGGCAGGTAAACCCCATGTCTGTTCTTTATAAGTAGCCCACAGTTACACTGTGGTGGAGGGAGGCACATCTTCCTGATATTGACATGATTGCAGGAGGTGCTGGTGGTGGAAGGGAGTAAAAGAATGTAAATCTCTCTTAGCCGTCTGTGTTTCTGATTTTCAGCTCTTGTGGAGTTTTTCTGTTTGCATTTCATCTCCTACGTGACCTGACCATTTTTCATGAGCCATCAAGCATGGAGCACCCCTGCAGTGGCTAAAGTGCCTCCAATGCAGCACTGGGGGAGCAGGGGGTGGAGATGGCTGGGATGCTCCGCGGCTGTGCACAGTGCACAGTCCCAGCACCGAATAATGGGCCCTTATCTCAGGACTTTCCTGCTCCTGCCCTGGAGAAGTGGCTCACTGCTCCTTGTGACCATGCCCACCTTCCCTCATGTTGCCAATTCCCCATTTCTCTTCTTTTGGATCTCCTTCTGTTACCTCCAAGACCCTTCAACTCCCCAATCCCCCATGTCCTGGCTATTCTTGTACACAGCAGTTTCAATTTCTCTTCCTGTCACTACCAATCCATGCAGCTCATGGCCCATCGTGGTATTTTACTAAATAATAATGGTCCAATCCCTTAGCTGGCGCCCTGAGGCTAGCTCTCAAGCATATTATTTTTAACCTTTTACATTTTATTAACTATAGGATATAAAGGCCACAAGAATTACACTGCTGATTTACAAAAATAAAGATTCATTTGAGAAAATAAAGAAAGGAAGCAAGGGGAAGATGAAGCATTCCCAGAATCCTATAACCTACACTTAGTCCCCTTTAATATTTTGGCATGTGCTATGGTCTAAACGTGTGTATCCTTCCGAAGTTCATATATTGGAAACAAATACCCAATGTGATAGTGTTAAGGTGTAGGACATTTGGAGGTAAGTAGGTGATGAGAGCTCTGCCCTCACAAATGGGATCAGTGCCCTCATCAGAGGCTTACTCCTTCTCCCTCCTGCCGTGTGACGGCACAGCAGTCACCTGCTCCTTCTGCCAAGTGAGGATGCAGAAAATAGGCACCACCTACGAGGAACAGGCTCTCACCAGGCACTAAGTGGTCCATATCAGAATGTGGTAGAAATAAAGATGGCAAACGCTATTCTGATGAAATAAATGAGGAACATGTTATTAGAAACTGGATGAGAAGCCATCCTTATAAAGTGGCAAAGTACTTAGCTTAATGGTATTTGGGTCCTAGTGTTTTGTGGAAGGTGGAACTTACGAGTGACTAAATAGTATACTTGGTGGAAGAGATATCTGAGTAGAGTGTTGAGGGTGCAGCCTGGCTTCTCTTGGATGATTATACTAAAATGCTAGAAAAGAGATATGAATTAAAGATGAAATTTATAATCATAAGAGAAGCAGAACTTAAAGCCTTAGAAAATTGTTAGCCTGGTCATGTTGTAAAGAATGAAAAATTGTATTTATGAGAAAACACTAAGGGTATGGGAAAGCAATCACTTGATAAGGAGATTAGCACAGATTGGTGAAAGCCAGGTGTTGTTCATCAACAAAATGCCCCAAAGGCATTTTGGAGATTATTAGAGCTGCCTCTCCTATTACAGGTCCAGAGTGACAAGGCCTGGGGGATAGAACAGTGTCACAAGAGGGGCCTTGGGCTCCTGTGGGCCCTCACTCAAGTCTCTGCCCCTACAATTCCAGTGTCACACCCCTCACTTGTCACACTCCCACTCAACACACATGCAGCTCCAGTGGGCCTAGGTGTAGAACAGTCTTCAGTGGTGCTTTTCCAGAAAGCACAGGTGATAAACTTTGTCAGCATCTGCAAGGTGCCATCTCCCCTGATGCACAGAGTGCACGGCTATGAGGGCTTTGCTGCCTCCACCGAGATTTCAGAGAAAGTTCTGAGCCTCAGGGCTCAGACAGAGAACTGCCACAGGGGCTGGGCTACCACAGACAGTCCCCACGAGAGCATTGCCCAGTGGAGCCATGGGCGTGGGGCTCCCGAGAGCCTGAGTGGCCAAACCCCTGCCCCGGTCTGTCCTGAAGATGGCACAAGGAGTTCCAGCAGATTATTCTGAAGCCTTAAGAGTTAATGTTGTTTGCTCTATGGGGTTTTGGACTGACTTGGGACCAGTTACCCTTTCCTTCATCCTGTGTTTCCCCTTTGGAATGAGAATATCTATCCTATGCCATTTTGGAAGCATGTAATATATTTGACTTCCCAGAATCACAGCTGGAGGACAATTTGCCTCAGAACAAATTGTGTTATGAATTTCACTCATATCTGATTTAGATAATATTTAGATGAGACTTTGGACTTTATACCTTTGAGTTGATGCTGGAACAAGTTAAGACTTTGGGGGTTATGGGATGGAATGAACATATTTTGCATGTGAGAGCTACATGAATTTGGGGGGCTAGGAGCAGAATGCTATGGTCTGAATGTTTGTGTTCCCTCAAAATTCGTATGTTGTAACCTAACAACCCAAAGTGATGGTATAAGAATGGGGCATTTATGAGGTGATTAGGTCATTAGAACTCTGCCTTCATAAATGGCATTAGTGTCCTAATAAAAGGCTTAAGGGCACCTGTTTGTCCTGTGCCTTAAGTTTCTATTATCTCTCTCCTCTTTCCTTCCTTTTTTATCATTATAGATTAATAAGTAGTTTTTAGTTGATTTTACTTGGTTTTATGTTTACTGTTCTACAACCTTCAAGTAGTCATATATATAAATATATATATATATATATACACAAATATGTATTCTTTCTTTAAACATCTGTAATATCTACTAGGTTTTTGCTTGTTTTGGCCTATTGCATTTTCTTTTCTTTTCTTTTTTTTTTTTTTTAAACAGAGTCTCGCTCTGTTGCCCCGGCTACAGTGAGTGCCGTGGCGTCAGCCTAGCTCACAGCAACCTCAAACTCCTGGGCTTAATCGATCCTACTGTCTCAGCCTCCCGAGTAGCTGGGACTACAGGCATGCGCTGCCATGCCTGGCTAATTTTTTCCACATATTTTTAGCTGTCCAGATCATTTCTTTCTATTTTTTAGTAGAGACGGGGTCTCGCTCTTGCTCAGGCTGGTCTCGAACTCCTGAGCTTGAGTGATCCACCCGCCTCGGCCTCCCAGAGTGCTAGGATTACAGGCATGAGCCACCGCGCCTGGCCAAGCCTATTGCATTTTCTCCAACCTGCTCTCGCATTGCACTTTATTTTGTTTCTCCTTTGACACTTAATCTTTGCCTTTATTTTAATAATTCATCTACTTGTCTCTCTTCTCTATTTATACACTAATAGAGGACACGATGTAGTGGTCAGAGTTCAAAACAAATGATCTAACTTCATAGCACTACATTACATAGCAAGTTTGTTTTTTCTTTATTTATTATTATTTAATTTATTAATGTTTAAGTCAGCCCAGGTTGTTTACTGTTTGAAAAATTACAGTATTTCTTTACAGTGTGTTAATTTCATCTTTACATATGGGAAGAAGCCAGAGTGAATTGCTCAGTCAGTCACGATGGATTAGAACATTGTCATCATGCGCTTATTGCTCAGAAATACTTTTTCTTGCTTTACTGATGGATGATCACCATGATGATAATGATCCAAGCCCCCTAAGTTTGGTCTTGAGAAATATAAACAGTGATTGATCTGTGGCCAACTGAACTTTTCAGAGGTTTTGTCAAATTGCTAGTTTGTTTTCTTTACTATCGTATCCCCAGCTAACAGAATAATGCCTGGGAGAAAATAGGCATAAAATACCTATTAACTAAATTAATTGTTTGATGAATGAATCATTGAACATTTCTTTGAAAAGTCTCAATAATAATCAAAGTTCACACACCAAAAAATGGTCTATTGTCATAATTAAGTGCTGCCCAAGCATACTAAAGTTAGGTGCCATGGATGATGTAATAAAAGGGCATTCTAGGTTTAAAAATATTTGGAAAACATTACAAATATTTTATATTTTGGAGACCTATAAACATATTAGTATATTATAGATCCTAAAATGTCCCATAGTAAAATCATCTCTTTACTTGGAATTCTAAAAGATTTTTAACTCATATATATGTATAAATATTAAACATATATACACACATATGTATGTCTTTGCATACCCATGTATAAAAATCCACAAATATAATGTTTTTTGGAAATCATTCTAGGAAATATTCCTAGGAAATTTTTTTAATTGACCATAAAGTAAAATATTTCTTGATAATCAATGCAAACATATGAATGTCCCTCTTTTGTCAACCACTAAATACAGACAGTCCCTGACTTATACTGGTTCTACTATACAATGGTGTGAAAGATATATGTATTCAGTAGAAATCATAGTTTGAGTACCCGTATAACCATTCTGCTTTTTACTTTCAGCACAGAATTCAATAAATTAATGAGATATTTAACACTGAGTAGGCTTTGTGTTAGATAATTTTGTCCAACTGTAGGCTAACTTTAAGTGTGGTGAGCTTGTTTAAGGCAAGCTAGGCTAAGCTATACTGTCTGATAGGTTAGGTGTATTAAATGCATTTTGACATGATACTGTCAACGTTTGATGGGTTTATTGGAGCAAAACATCATCACAAGTTGAGGACCATCTATAATCATATTAATGAACAAAATGTAAGGTCATCTCAACTATTTACTACGAAATATTTTTCAAATGTATTCCCCTCAGTGTAAGTCAGGCAAAGTTAGCTTCTGTCTTACCCTAACTGATAGAATCTTCTCTCCATTTCCGTTGCTACTAGGCTAAGCTAAACTTTAAATGACTGTCACCTGAGCTACCACAGTATCATCCTGATGGAGCTTGCAAATTTCAGTCCACTCTCCATATTCAAATGAGTACTTTTTTTTCTAAACTGCCTATTCTGTATATTTTTTAGTGTAATTTCTTTCTTACAAATCTTTTATGGCACCCTACTGTTTTTGGATAGAAGTCTAAGCTTTTCAATATGGCATTAAGGGTTATTCAAAAAATTAATCCTGATTTATCTTCCTACTTCTTTATCCACTATGGTTGTCATGTGTCCTGTGCTATTTAGAGCAAGATTTCTTAATTATGCTGAAGAATCAGGTGAGTTATTTGATAAAAATGCTGATTTCCAGTTTGCCTCACCTGACACCTGGATCTATGTCCATTTTTGACAAAGTGTGCTCAGCCTTAATTGCTCCAAACTTACTGCATTTGCACAGATCCCAGAACCTGTCATGAGTTCTCAAATTGCCAAGCCTTACTCATTACTTTGACTTGGAAGCCCTCCATATTCTCCTATTGAACTTACACTTTCAATATTTCTTTCAATGTGATAGGATTAATCACTTATGCCACCATCCATTCCATTTATCTTTCTCTTTTATTGAAGTATGAGTATTACAATTGAATCATGTAATTGGGATCTGTAGTGCCAAACTAACATTTTCTAATTAGAAATTCAATGCCTATTTGCTAAATTACTATTAGCAGTAACTATAAATAAATTCTGGCCTTGATTTTAAAAAATTAAACATTATCAGATATTTATGAACCTGTGCTTCAGTGTGTTAAAGAAAAATGACAATTCCAGGTCAACATTTATGTTCTCTGTATAGGATGTTGCTTAGGTTTTCTGCCTCTCCAACTGTTTTCTGAACTTCCATAAAATCTTAAGTCTCTAAAGTAAAGAAACATATAAAACAGGAAGCAATAAAAGAAAAAAAAATCTCAGTCAGCTTGACTCCATATAACTATTTGTTTGGGAAAATGTTCTCATTCTTTAGTCTTTTTGTTTGCTTGCTCCATTTATAAAATTTCTAAGAATAAAATATAATTGCTCTGATGAGCTCACATGTTCCACAGATTGCAATAGTCCATCTATTTTTCTCACTAGAATTTAAGCTGCCTAATTTTGTATATTCTGTATTTAGTTAACATGATACAGCCAGTGTCTGGCACAATGCCCTGCACATAGTAAATGTTCAACAAATTAATACCCAAATAGATAATCTTGTATTTTAGGGGAAAATTGGGAGCACACAGAACCAAGCCATATATTCTTTAAAGCATTTTCCATATTAACTCATTACTTATTATTTCTCACAACAATTCTATAATATGGGAACTCTATTTTCTCCAATGTACAACTGAGTAAATTAAGTAAATGAAAGAAAAAATTTCTCTGAAGTTAAAGTTGGGAAGTAACAAAAGCTGTGACTTACACCTGGACATTGACACTAGTGTATACTCTGGGTCTCTGTTGTCTCCTGATGCTAGCAAGACCAGCGAGCTCCCCAAATTACACTTGGGCTGAAGTTTAAGAGAATACCTCAAGTAATAGTTCACCTTTTTTTTTTTTTTTACAAATTTAAATTCTCTTTAATATCCATTATAAGAGATAACAATTTATCAGTTCAAGTAAGATATTATACATCGATTATAGCTGACAATAGGTGAATTTTTTTTCAGAATATTATGGGGGTATAAATGTTTTGGTTATAGGAATTATGTTTGTATAGTTTTAGTCAAAATTACAAGTGTGTCCATCATCCATACAGTGTGCACTGTACCTGTTACGTGTGAATTTACCCAGCCCCTACTCCCCTCTCCCAGCTGCTTGATTTCTGTTAAATTCTACTCCCATGTGTGCACGAGTGTTAACCTGTAAGTTTCAATTTAGTATGAGTACATGTGGTTTCCGTGCTTCCACTCTTGTGATACTTCAGTTAAAATGATGGTCTCCAGTTCCATCCAGATTTTTACAAAAGGTATTAGTTCACCATTTTTTATGGCTGAGTAATACTCCATGGTGCCCATATACTACATTTTCTGGCCACCAGTGGTAGCTAGTGGTAGGAGGGTCAGTATAAGCTCTCCAAACCCTGAGGGCTGTTCACCCGGGAGGGGGCTAAACACTTACATGCTAAGGCCCTGGCTGGGATCTTTCCGGCCTCATCCAGTAGCAGGGTTTTCCTGTGGCGAGGCGTCGGCGCGCCCCTAAAAGGCCACTCGAGTAATGCAGTTTTTCTGTGGAGAGGTGTAGGCGCTCCCCCAAAAGGCCACTCCTGTAGCATTTTTTCTGTGGGGAGGCTAGATGCTCCCCCAAAAGGCCATTCCAGTAGCACGGTTTTCCTGTGGAGAGGCGTCGGCGCTCCCCTAAAAGGCCGCTCCGGTAGTGCAGTTTTCCTGTGGAGAGGCTAGGTGCCCCCCAAAAGGCCGCTCCGGTAGCGCAGTTTTCCTGTGGAGAGGCTAGGCGCCCCCCAAAAGGCCGCTCCGGTAGCGCAGTTTTCCTGTGGAGAGACCTCCGTGGTCCCCCAAAAGGCCACTCTTTGGACTCCCAAACATCCTGTAAGATTGAGTCCGTAAATGGCTGCAGGGACATGCGAATTGACCTCCCTGTCAGTAGGAGGCTCTTGCCAGAAGAAACAAGCTGCGATGTTGTTTTGGGGTCCTGCGACCGGCTCTAGTCCCTCAGGAGAAGCACTGGAACTCCCCAGGTGGTGGGTGGCACCTTGGAACTTCCAGGTGAATCCTTATTCTCTGCCAGAGCAGAGGCAGGTGGGGGAGAGCAGCTGGGCTGGGTCGGGCGCGCCTGCCCCCGGGCTGTCTAAATTCCAGCAAGGTAGCGCTTTTGGCAGGGGTCAAAGGTCCGCCCCCAGGTTCTGGGCAGAGCCAGGAGGGGCTGGAGCGGCCCCACCCGACCCGAGAGTCTGCGCGTGGGGAGGCGGGTCTGTGTGAGATTCACCTCCTGGCAGTCTGAAGTGGGCCTCGCGCCTCTCTCCCCTCCTCTGGTCCATAGTCTTCCTCCTGCTTCCGGTGTGTGCGGGCAGGTAAGAGCCCAAGCCAGCCGAGCTCTCCAGGGTGCTGCGGGCTGGGACGTTCCCGCCCAGGATCCCGGCCTGAGCTGAAAGTGCGGCCGTCATGTGGGGGAAGGGTGCCCCGTGAGCTCGCCACAGCCAGGTCCCCACACTGCACTCTGCCCCCAGGTCTGCCGACGTGGCCCCCTCGCCGCCCTAGACCAAGAAGGTCCCTGACCATGTGTGAGGTGGGAGCTCTGTGGCCAGCGCGGGCCCCGGCGCAGCCTTCGGAAAGTGGAAGACGCGAGGAGCGACAGCCGGCAGGTGAGACGTGCTCTTTATTGTCGTGGGAGGGGGCAGGGAATACAGCAGCGGCGAAAAGCACAGCGGAGAACATGGCAGCCCTTATATATGGCTCTGAACAATAGTGGCGGCATGCCGGGAAAGCAAGGTCACATGGGTTCACACAGGAGGTAACACCTTGGTTACATAAGTGAGCTCACACCTCCTCGGAAAGCCGGCTGGGGGGTGGGGGTGGGGCGGGGAAAAAACACTGCGCCCGTCATCTTAGTTTGGCCTAAGAAACCTGTTGCCTATACAAATGCATTTTCCCTTACATCATGCCACATAAATGTGTGCCTGTTCCAAGTGCCAGGGGGTCCCCAGGCAGGATCAATGTCCCTGCACATCGGGGCATGCCCTGCTCTGAGGAGCCGCTGGGCCAGCCACACCGGGGAGGGCGGGTGAGCGGGGAGCTCACAGACCAAGCACCCCTTGGTCCGCTGAGGACCCCACGAGGAAAGGCCTGAGTCGCCCACTGTGTGGCGTCCTCAGTGGGGCGGCTCCATTGTCTCTTGGACGCTTGGGGTGGGGTGGGGGCTAAGGGGAGGGAAAAAGTCTGGATGGAGGAGTGCCAGTGCTCTGGTTGTCTCGGCCCTCTCTTCGGAGTTGGGCACTGTCTGTGTGGGAACGAGCAGGAGGAAGCCTGAGGAGTCGAAGCCCCGGGGGAGGACGAAGCTACGTGGTGGGTAGAAAAGCAATATGGCGCCTGCCGTCCCAGCTCAGGTCTGGGGGCAGGATGCCTTCAGGGGGGCTGGGAGCCTGGGCCCGGGCACACGCGGTTCCCGCTCACTGCTAGCAGCAGCCTCTGGGCTCCTGTGGGCAGAAAGTCTCTCCAGAAGCTCAGGATCCCACCAACTGTCAGAGATGCCAGGGAGGGAGAAGCGAACCACTCCACCCACCCTTCTCGCTGGGCTCCCGGCCTCTCGGGGGTTGATCTCTGCCCATACCTTGCTCCTTCGTGTTGTGCTCTGCAACTTCTTCCCGTGGCGTCTCCCGAAGGCTCTGGCACCCTTCTTCAGACCCACATCCCATCCATGTCTGTCTCTCTGTCTGTTTTTTCTCTTTCATCTAAAACTTCTCCTTCTTACTGTGAGGCTCTGGCAACCGGTGTCTCTGGTCAGCCGTCTTCTCTGCTGCCAGTAGGTGAGTCCTGTTTACCTCCTGAGAGAGTTGCTGCGTGTGCACATTATCTTTGCTAGCCACGCGTCCCTCAACCTACAAACAGCCACTTCTTATCCTCGGATACCCTAAGCCTAACTTTGTTTTTGAGCAACTTCTGACCAAGTCTGGCAAAATATCATTTGGTTCAAACGTCTAGTTGGTAGAGTATAAACTTATTCTGCAGTTGAAAAGCAAATATCTGATGTGCCTGTGCAATTTTCGGAACTGCACGTCTCCAGAAATGTAGTCCCCTCTCCTAACCACCTTCGCTTTTGCTCTGTGTGTTTGTGGGGCTGAGTTTCTGACTGGTTTTGTTGCTGACACATGAAGTAGGACACTTGCTTTGCAGTAGTTCTCTTGATCACAGCTCCAACATTCTGTGTGTCAGTCACTGTCCTTTTCCTTTAGGACTCGGAGTCTGCTCCAGAGAGATGGAGCATAAGATCATACCATATTTCTTCTGCCCAGAGATGCCTGTTCAGTGCAAACACATTGAGAAACAAATCAAGAAGAGTTTTCCAATTTCAGTTGGAAAGTAAAATTGTATTGTTGAATGACTGCTTGGAAGTCAATACCCTAGCTGGTCCTGAAGTAGCCCTGCAGCCAGGTCTTCCTGTTTCTAGCTTTCTCTTCTGCCTCACTGTTGTCTATTACTTCAGCATACCTGAGGTCTCCCGAGAGTCCTGTGACACAGGCAGGGCAGGTAATATTAATTTCTTAGAGGGAAGTCAGGCTCAGACCAGTTAAGGGACTGTTTTCAGGTGGGAGATACTGATTTGAAACTGGTTTTTCTACTTTCATACTTTTTCACTGCATGATGTAGACGATAAGACTAAGATAAACAAATATATACAGTACCCCTCCCCCCCCCAGTTTCACTTTGTACAGTTTCGGACCACAGTTAACCGGGGTCTGAAAATATTAAGTCAAAAATTCAGAAATAAGCAATTCATAAGTTTTCAGTTGCATGCCACTCTGAATAGCACCATGAAACCTCACTGTATGTGTTACTGTACAGGAAAAAAACAGTGTGCAGAGGGTTTAGTGCTACCCTAAGTTTCAGGCCTCCAGTGGGGATCTTGGACTAAATTGCCCTCAGAAAAGGAAGGACTACTGTGTCTCCAGTGGTAAGGATTCAATACAATAAATTTATAATTAATATAAATAAAATGGGAGTTGGATCCCATAATTCCTACTATCAAGATTATTCTAGAACAGTGCTGTACAATACTGCTCATCATGGTAAGACAAATATTATCTTCAATAAGGTATTCACTATTCACATATGGCTAGTGCAGCATAGGAACCAAATTTTTAAATTTATTTGATTTTAACTGATTTAAATTTAAATATTCACATGTAGATAATGGCTACCATATTAGACAGCATATTCTAGATTCTCAAATTAAGCAAATGAAGCTGATAAGTAAGATAACCAAACATCCATCTTACTACTCAATAATCTATGGAGAAATTTATTTGAAGCAAAGGACATTGAATTGCCATTGAAAAATAAACTCAGCCCCGAAGTATAAAATTGTATATTACTAAAACTCTCTGGGAATGCACAGAGTTGATCATGTGGTGCATGTATTTGGAAAGATGCCATGATGTCAACCCTACAGTCTGGTAAGATCTATCACCTCTGCTCACTTTACTTGCAGAGGACTAGTGAATGATTACATTTGACACAAAATAAGAGGAAAAAATGTAAAATATCACATTCTACTGCACACTGTGGCAGGGCTATTTTCTGGCAATAGGTGTGTCTAGGGCACTTTTCAGTCGTGTCATACGTTGTCTGACACAAGGGAGAGTGCATGGGAAGAGAACACTGTCTCCTCAGGGAACACGTTTCAGTGTTGTCTCCTTTGAGTGGCTTCCATCTTCAGCCCGTGGCTGTTTCTTCTCAGTTCCTTCCCGGGCATGATCTGTGACTGAGACACTGATTTTCTCAGAAAGCCAGCTGCTGATGTGTCCCAGTAAACCCCAGGAATGGTGACTTCAGACTCAGACTCTATTTGAAATAATAGAACTAGAGTCTGTAAAAAGAGGCTAAAGAAGGGAGGAGCTAGTTAAAAGGTTTATCACACAGCTCCCTGGGAGATGTTAAAGGCAGCTATTTAAATTTCATAAAGAAATTAAAACCTAAGGAAAATCTTCTTTTCCTTTTTGCCTAATATGCACACAATTGAATGCAGATGAATTTCTGCTCATTCCAATTTATTTCATTAGAAAATTTTAGTATCTTTGAATGGTTCTGTAACCAGTTATGGAAACTACCAAAGTTTTCAAAAGCCAGGCAAACGGAAACACTTTTAATATTTATAATATGAAGTTCACTATGGAAATACCACAATTACTATTACAGAATGCAGTATTTGTAGCATGAATTATTTATGTGACTTACAATTCCATACTATTGCTGATATGATTTATATTAATTTTACTGAGTCATTCAGCACCATGCCTCATGATGTCCTTGTATACCAAATGAAAAATACATATATATGAGTTGCTAAAATAGCTGGTTGAACAAATATATGCAAAAAGTGTAGATTGATGGGCCATTTTTTACTTAGAGGAAAATTGCTAGTGTAAGCAGGGGACTCTGTCTTAATCCTTGAACTGCTTTCCTTTTTTGTCAAAACTTGGAATATAATATGTAAACAGCACAATGTTGGTAGGAAGAACTATTACAGATGCTAGAATATAATGCAAAATGCATTGACCAAGTGGAACAATAATCCTATACAGTAAGATAAAATTTAATGGACTCTGAATTTCAAAAAATCAAAATCAAAAGCTCTTTTGATTGAGGATGTCCTGGCTTATAAACAAAGACCTAAAAGTTCTTTTAAAAATAAAATGGGATGAGAAAAAAATAAAATTTTTAGAACTGCTAATGCATACTTACCAAGGAGCATCAGTACAAAGCATGGAGACTGCCCCTCTTTTATTCACCCATATGGATATTACGGTGTTCAGCTCATGTCCAGGAGGAAGCAGCCAAGATCATGGGGGCTCTAGAAATGGGGGCTTTTGAGTGGTAGTTTGCCTTCTCCTCAACAGATTCCAAGGGTGGAAGAGCTATAGGACAACACCAAGGTAAAATGTCATGGATGAGCGGAAGTGTAATTAAGAGAGTTCACCAAAATTCAGTCTTCTAACCCACCTTGTTTTGGTACACAGCATGTAAATTTGGGAGCAAGGCCTTGAGCTTTAGTTTTAACCAAAGAGTAAGTTTTAGTGCTCTACACAACCTGCTTGGGTGGATTGAGGATAGGATCTATATTTTAATGTCAGCTGGCTCTTGTTTCATTGCAGTTTCATCCCTATTGTTTTCTACTCTCCTAACAACCCCGCAATATGCATTCCTCTATCTTTTTATACTGATGGCTCTGTGGGATAGCCACAGTGACAAAACACATTGAATTTATATTTTCTCAATATGGATTTCCAACTGACACAGCACTGTTTGTTGAGAACACTGTACTTACCCCATGAAGTTAGGTTGGTACCTTTTAAAAAATCTATTGAGCATGTATATGTGGGTCTATTTCAAGACTCAGTTCTTTTTCATTGCTCCATATGTGTTCACCACAAAGTCTTGATAACTGAAGCTTTAAAGTAAGTCTGAAATTCAAGTAATGTAAATTCTCCAACTTTATTTTTTGTTGTTGTTGTTGTTGTTGTTCTCCCCAAGTGCTTTGGGTATCTTGGGTTATTTTCCATCCCATGTGAATTTTAAAATAAGTTTGATATTATCCACAAATAATTTTTATGGAGCTTTAGTTGGGAGTGCACTTAATAAAAGAAACTGAAACTTTTAAAATATTGAGGGTTCCAAATCATGACTATGGTATGTATCTACATTTATTTGAGCCTTTTACGTTTCCCTCAGCAGTTTTATTTACTTTTTAGTTCATAGGCTTTTTACATTCTGATTTTTAAAAATTCCCTGTTTGTTTTTGTAGCTATTTTTGTTTTTTTAAAATATTTTTGAAATTTTTGCTAATTTACAGAGACACAATTAATTATTAAATGTTTACCTTGTATCTTACAGCACTGCTAAATTTACTTAATATTTCTAACAGCTTTTTTGGTAGATTAGTTAAAATTTTCTATACATAAGAACGTGTCAACTGTAAATAAAGACATTTTTCTTCTTATTTATTTTGTTCCTTTTCCTTGCCCAGTTGCATTGGCTAGGATTTCTGGAACAATGTTGAACAGATATGATAAGAACAGTCATCCTTACCTTGTTCCAAATATATAGTATTAAGTCTAGAATGTTATCTCTAAGAAGAGATTTTTGTTTTTTGCTGCCACCGTTTACCCAGAGAATATTCCTTTCCATTCCTAGTTTACTAAAACTTTTAAATATGAATGGGTATTGAATTAGTCAAATGATTTTTATGTACAATTTGAGATGATTATATGATTTTTAATTGAATTAACATGGTGAATTATATTGCTTGATTTAAAAATGTTCATCCAACATGAATTTCTGGTCTAACATAAAACTCGGTCATAATATATTATCCTTTTAATATATAGCTGGAATAAATTTGCTTATGTCTTGTTAAAGATTTATATGATTATGTTTATAAAACTATAAATCTATAGTTTTCTTTTTCTAGTGTTTTTCTATATTAATATTTTTAGAGTGATACTGACCTCAAAAAGTGGTATGGCAAGTCATCTATTTTCAGAAAGTTTTCCTATAGAATTTGTTTTATTTTCACTTCAAACATTTGAAAGAAATCTCCAGGAAAACCACAGGGTCCTGAAGGGGTTTTTTTATAGGAAGTTTTTATTTAAATTTTGATTTTAATGTTTTAAATAGCTATAAGTATATTCAGTTTTTTCCTTCTTTGTGATTCAGTTTTGGTTAACTCTTTTTCAAGGAATTTGTTCATTTTATCTGACTCAAAATTTATTGGCACAGGTTTTTTTCATGATACTCTTTTATTATTCTATTAATGGCAGTCAGAATTCTCAGTGATTGTCTAATCTCTTATTCCTGATATCAGTTAATTGTGTTTTATCATTTTTATTCTTAATCAGTCTTGCTAGTTTCTTACTGTCTGTGTTGATATTATCTTGTTTCATTAATTTACTCTCTGTATGCCACAATTGATATTTCAATATTTTCTACTATTATTTGTATTATATATAAACTATTATTACTTACATTATATCCAGTTTTTTCTTCTTTACTAGTTTCTAACTGTGGAAGATTAGATCGTTGCTTTTAAACATTTTTTCATTCTTATATAAGCTTTTAAAACAATAAAATAAATTCAAAGCATATCTTTAACTCTATTCCATTTTTGTATGGTATGTTCTATTTATTCAATTACAAATGTTTTAATTTTCCTTATTATTTCTGTTTTGATGCAGGGATTATTTAGAATTGTTACTAGTTTTTAATATAATTTCAAATATGTAAGATTTTTCAGAAAAAATTATGTTATTAATAAACAAATTATATTGTGTTAAGAGAATATACTTGGTATAATATCAGTATTTTGCATGTTTTAATATGTATTTTATTACACAGCCTATGGTCTACCATGGTGAATGTTCATTATGCCCTTGGAAAGAACAGCTATTCTGTTTTATGTTTCTTGGACAATTCTACATATGCACATTAAGTTCTTTGTTGATAACTTTTTCAAAGCTTTGTGTATACATACTATTTTTTTTCTTTTTATCAACTATGAACAAGTGTTGAAAGTCTCCAAATTTAATTGTGGATTTGTTTATTTCACTTCTTAGGTCTGTTAGATTTTGCTTCATGGATTTTGAAGCTTTTTAGTTATGTTTATATACATTTAGGATTTTTATATCTTCTATATGAACTGACCACCTCATCACTGTAAAACATCCCTCTCTTCCTGGTAATATTTCTTGTTCATATGAACACTCCAGTCATCATATTATTATAGTTTACAGGGCATGTCTTTTCTCATACTTTGCTTAAATTATATTTATTGTGATATTATTTCATAAAACAAAACTCTCATATTTTGAATGATCAGTAAACATTTGTTATTGTACATCACATGACATTTCACGTCAAGAATTTCCATTGGATTCTGTTATATACTTTTCTATGATATGCAAGATTCTCAAGATTCTCTATCATGCCATTTAATTCTTTGAACATATTAGTTATACTTATTTTAAAACTCATGTCAGATAACTTGATTTCTTAGTCTATTTCTATTATCTGTTTCTTTATAGTGACATTGAGTTAAGCCTTGTCTTCTTATTTGTCCATATGCACCAATAGATACTTTTAATTTTTCTCCAGAGGTGTTTCACTTGTGCTTCTGGTATGTGACAAAAGTAAAGGACAGATCATTTTAATCTTAAAAGAAATTGAGTTGATTTGATTCTTGACTTCAGTTATTGTGTCTGGTCAATTTCAGGCTCATATTTGCTCTTAGGGAATAGGTATTAGAAATCTCAAGTGAAAAGTTGGAGTATTTAGAATACTTTTTTGCTTAGTGAATCCTGAACTACAGGATTTGTCCTCCAGGCCACTTTAAACTGCTATAGTCTCTGGACAGCTTTTTACCCTCATGGCAGCTGATTTCAGAAGTGGTGGTTTGAGGGGTAAAGCTGCCCCAAAGGCCATGCTCACCCCTATTGGATTCTCCCTGTTGTGAATCATGCATCTACAGATTTTCACTACCTTGAAAACTTTCAAATTCTTTCAATCATTGATATCTATGTTGTGCATATTTAGATATAAATATAACTGTCTATGTATTAATATTACTCTCTCTATAACACATATATATACATATACGATCTATAGCTATATCTTTGTCTAGACATGATATAGATCTAGTTCTAGATATAAACATAGATTTGGATATAGATGTAGATTCTGATTTAGATCTAGACATATCAATATATTAATATATTAATTATTCTTTGAGTTTTAAAATAATACAGATTTGATGCAATGAGGATATATGCTAAAATGAGGATGGTATACATTTCAAAGGGCCTAATTTAGATCTACATATATAAGAAGTAAAATTTCTGAATTTATGTAGTAAATACATTTTAATATTATTTAATATTCTTATAATGTATTTTACAGAACAAAAAGAAAAAATAGTATTTCTGGAAGGCAATGATAATGGAGATATAAAGACATACTCCATTTAATATTATGATGAAATAACTAGCTATAAATAACCACCCTCAGTTATCTTATTTTCACAATTTGAGGTGTAAGGTGCAGTTAGGATTGATGGTCCTCAATGATAGTTTTCTATGAAAAAGTGATTCTGTAATGCTTTTATTCAGTTTCCTAATGTACTGAGCCATCATTATACTGATGCTATGCTGCAAAAGAAATAAAAACAAGCATATAATAACCTAAACACAGGGGATTTTTAAGTTCTTCTTTCACTAGAAATTATTTGAAACATGCACACTTTCCTATATAATGTGTGAAATTACAGACATCTGACAAAATTGACATCCAGAGGCTTCACCTCTCTGTTAAAAATTATTTCTTTAAGTGCTTTTTATAAAGAATTACAAAATGCGATTTCATATTGATGTGAATACACACTTTATTAGATGTACCTGACTATAATTTCTTTTGTAGCTAAATAATGTCTTATTCAACTTTTTTCCAACCACACTGCTTACTAATGTGCCCTACACATAGGACTAGTTTGATTTGCATTTTGTGGATTATATTAATTTTGTACAAAAATTAGAACTATTGTCATCAAACCAGTTCTAACACCTTTCTCAAGCTGTTGTATTCATCATTCTTTTTTTCACACACCATTTCTTGGCTAATATGTCATGCATTCTGTCCTGTGAGCAGCTGGTATAATATCTAGAATAGATGCAGTGCATTGATTCTTGACTACTGGGAATTTCCAGCTGGCACAGTACATAACTGGATATGTAATAACAATAACAGATGAACATGTCTCTGCCTTATTCCAGTGGAGACCCTCAGAGAGTACAAAAACTCATAATTTTAAAATAAATTTATCCAGATTCTGGGATATTTTGAAGAAATACCTGGAAATTCCCTCTGTAACTAATAGAACAATTGATAATTTATATTTTTATACATTACTGCTTACCCTTCTCAAAAAAATCTGATATTTTGATCAGATTTTTTATAGATAAATAATGGAATATGGGTGAATAATGAGCTGAATAATACTGGCTCCTTTAAGATCGACTTATATAATATAGCATCTTTCCAAACTCAGTAAGGTATCAGACCTACAAACAAAGTGGATGCTGGTGCCAAAGGTAGCATAAAATTAGTGATGCACCAACCATTGTACTCAATGAGTACAGAGAGTGGAGATGGTGTTGCAAGCTTTGACTTTGACAAAATTAAGTACCATTTTTTTTGATAAGATGCACTTACCTTATTTCCAAGAAGAGTTAAGCTTATATAGTGTATACTCCAGTAATCCAACAGCCTTTATTACTTTAGAAATATAAGAACCTTTTGAATTTAAAGATAATCTAAATCTCTATTACATATGTATTTTTGAATAAGTTTATGTATTTGAGTAAGTAATATTATATCCTGGCTCAACAATCAGAGTGCTTCAGCTAAGAAAATTATATGCAATCTAGCACTACAGAAAGCCATCTGCAGAAGAATTACTTTTAAAAGAAAAAATTGATTAGCTCTGTGAAACACATTCATAGAATAATATAATTTTAGAAATCATCTAGCCCAATACCTTAAATTTACGCATGAAATAATCAAGGCCTAAGCTCACAAAGAGAATTTAATGACAAGGCCAGGAGGTTTAATCCTCTAGATTTCAGATCATATGTCTTTTCTTTCAAATCATCTTGGAAAATTCATTGTAAGCTGACATTCACATAACTCTCCTGTGGTGATTGCATTGTAAACTGGGCATAAGAATATATATGTCCCTCTAATTTTATGCAGTGACATCGTCATAGAATTGAAGCCATTCCAGTTGAACTAAAAGATTCTCTACACTGATATATAAAGAACAGAAAAATAAAGGTAATCAGTGGCCAAATATCAATAGTAAAAGAGTAAGTCTGAATTAAATGTAAAACAAAATGTGTCATAATGATCTTTAAAGAAAATGTAAGATTTCTATGTGAACATACACTAATATATGTCCAAAAGATACATTGATTGAAACAAACACACACATACACACACACTCCAACCCCCCAAAACAAAACAAGTGGCAGTAGGGTGTCTATCCTATTTATGCACAAAGTGTAGGATGAATAGAATGGCATGAAGTCCGGAATGAGACACACAAAGTATTCACTTGTAATTACCGCTATGATGTGGAATTAATTGAGGGAGGGCCATTTTTCTTTTCTGTCTTTTTTTTAACTTCTACATTTATGTTTTCTTTTTCATACTATTATCATATACATGTTACTTTGTAATAATATTTTATTCTAAAATGCTGCTAGAATTGAAATGTGCAACCTAAGGAAGTAGATTCAGTAATTCACCAAATAAGGATACACTTTTGTATACATCTATTTTCAGCCTTACATGAATGACAGAAAATATGTCAGTTCGAAAAATGTGATAATCTTCTAGTCAGAAGCAAGATTGCACTAGTTATCCCAAAAGGATTACAGGTTCGAAGTAATTATTTTAGAACGAGAAAACATTGTTACCCTGAATTATTGGCAAATGTCTTTAAAATAACTAATGATACACTAATAGTTATATTCTATCATTTATCTGTAAAAATATCACCAAGCATTCTGCTCTAGACAACTGTAAATTCACCCACAGATATGTATCTAAATAGCTGAGAAGGCACTGCCTTATTTGTATGTATGTTGTCAAAACATTAAGGTATAAGTACGCTTCTCTGATCTCCCTTCTGACAAAATAATTGTCTTACTGTCTTCCTCGGTCTTCAGTGGGCACTAAATTGTGAAACTGAACTTAACCTTGTTATCTTAGGTTGCATAACTGGAAATGTTAATGTCTCCTTATCTAAATGTTCTGAAAATGTAACTATGGTATGGATCTCAATTACCTCCTGGGGCAATGACTTCAAAAGTACCACCATGCTATATATTTCCTAAAAGTAACAATAATTGTTATTAATTCAATATTCTTTCTCTTCAATTAGAGAAGAAATCTCCAGGAACTGATTATTGTATTAAGAGCACTAGAATGTCAATTAAACTAAATTCCATTTTTATCCATGGTACTTACAAAATGTGAACTGAAATTAGTCATTTACTATTTCTTTGCCTCAGTATCTGCTTCAGGAGAATACATGATAAGAAGCCTAGAGTTAAGAAAATTTAGCTTTCAATCTCTATTTCCCATATAACCATTACTGCTGAATTTTATAAACCCAGGGATTGTTTTTGAGAAATGGGCTGAATGGTTATAGAAATGGTTAAATATGATTAAGATATTCTATGATTAGAATCTAACAAAGCCAACTATCTAAATGTAACCATTTCTGAAATATCAATTGTATAGTAAATTTTTAGATAGAAGTCTATAATAGGTGCATTTAAATGAGAAAAGCAGTAAATAATTCCTACCCCATGCAAAAAGCCCAAACATTTTTTCTAGTAGTACTCAAACTTGCAGACACCTACACAATTGTTAACCAAAAGATTTCTTTCTTTTTAAAAAATAAAATATGAAGGATTTAAAATAATAATCCAATGAGTATTTGTGATCTTTTTTCAATTTTCTGAAGAACAATAAAACACCAAGTTGAAAGAGCTACTTGAGAATAAATTCTTTGCTAGATAGTGCTTAAAATTGTTCGACATTTTTACTGTCTGCTTCAATAAAGCCAGTATTTCAAGATTGTGTTTTGTCCTTCATTTCCTTGGATGTTTGGAAGTCAATAAAAAAATGAAAGTCTTGATTTATTTCATATTCTTTTTGTTGTCATTAATATAATACTTTTTTTCAAAACTGATCAATGAATCATTTTTTGATGCCAACAATATTTTTATAAATCCTTCATCAAAGGAGTATGATTTGCACTGCCACACTCCAGCAGATAATGGCATTGACAACTGCATATGCAATGGATAGAAGCGTTTGGTGAATCTTTGGTTCTACAGTGTATTGGTCAGAGTTCTCCAGAGAAACAGAACAAGTAGGATATATATATATTCACACATATATATGTATATATATAAAATACACACACACCTATATATATATACATATATATGTATTTTCATAAAATAAGGACTTGGCTTATGCAGTTGTGAGGGCTGAGAAGCCCCACTATCCACTGTCACCTGGAGCTGTGAGCCGGAGACCCAGGAAAGTGAATGGTGTGATTCAGTGCAAGTCTGAAGGCCCGAGGACCAAAAGAATCAGTGATGTAAATTTCTGTCCAAGGAACAGAGAAGATGAGATGAAAGGTCCTAGCTCAAGCAGTAAGGCAGGAAATAAAGAGAAAATAATTCTTTCTTCAAATTTTAGTTCTATTCAGACCCTCAACAGATTGGACGATGCCCAGCACACTGGGGATTGCAATCTTCTTTACTGAGTACACCAATTCAAATGCTCACCTCACCCAGAAACACCTTCACGGACACACTCAGAAATAATACAACCTGAGCACCCAGTTGTGTACACACAAAATTCGCTGGCACAAGGCCAGCCCCTGTCAACTTGGCACCCATGTGCATCTCCATAAGCCATGCTTAATCTTCAGGTTAGAATTCTAGAAGAAAATGTTGGAAAAACTTTATAGACATTGGCCTAGGCAAAGAATTTATGAAGAAGGCCCCAAAGGCAATCACAGCAACAACAAAAATAAATAAATGGGACCTGATCAAATTAAAAAGCTTCTTCACAGCCAAAGAAACTGTCATTAGAGCAAACAGACAGCCTACAGAACGGGAGAAAATTTTTGCATGCTACACATCCAGTAAAGGGCTGATAACTAGAATCTATTTAGAACTCAGGAAAATCAGCAAGAAAAAATCAAACAACCCTATCAAAAAGTGGGCAAAGGACATGAACAGAAACTTTTCAAAAGAAGACAGAACAACGGCCAACAAACATATGAAAAAATGCTCAATATCTCTAATCATCAGGGAAATGCAAATCAAAACCACGATGAGACATCACTTGTCTCCAGTGAGAATGGCCTTTATCAAAAAGTCCCAAAACAATAAATGTTGGTGTGGATGTGGAGAGATAGGAACACTGATACACTGCTGGTGGGACTACAAACTAGTGCAACCTCTGTAGAAAGCAATATGGAGGTACCTTAAAGAGATACAAGTAAATCTACCATTTGATCCAGCAATCCCATTACTGGGCATCTACCCAAAAGAACAAAAGACATTCTATAAAAAAGACATCTGCACTCAAATGTTTATAGCAGCGCAATTCACAATTGCAAAGATGTGGAAACAACCCAAGTGCCCATCAACACATGAGTGGATTAATAGAATGTGGTATATGTATACCATGGAGTAGTACTGAGCTATAAGAAACAATGGTGATATAGAATCTCTTATGTTCTCCTGGATAGAGTTGGAACCCACTCTACTAAGTGAAGTATCCCAAGAATGGAAAAATAAGCACCACATGTACTCACCATCAAATTGGTTTCACTGATCAACACCTAAGTGCACATATAGGAATAGCATTTATCGGGTGTCAGGCAGATGGGAGGGGGGAGGATGGGATGGGTGTATACCTACATAATGAGTGCGATGCGTACCGCATGGGGGATGGACATGCTTGAAGCTCTGACTCGGGGCAGGGGGCACAGCAATATATGTAACCTAAACATTTGTACCCTCATAATATGCTGAAATAAAAATAAAGGAAGAGAGAAAATAGCAAGATCTTACTTCTTACTAAGGTGATACAGCTATCCTTCATGTAACCGAAAATACTCACTTCTTTCCCAGAAGAGTGCGGTTTACTTTTCTTGATATACTTGATAAGAGAATAAAGAGGAAAGAAAATGTGTATATACATATTATATATATATATATATATATAAATATACACACACACAAAGATATTCATAGCAAAATAAAGAGGACATACTCATGACCACTACAGTTCTTATGTAACTGGTTATGTGGACATAGCTAGTACTTATAACTACCTTTTTCCACTACCCATTCTATATTCCCTTTGCCTTCACCAAGCACCTTAGCTGGTCATGATTTTTCCCTGGCTGGGTGACCCAAACCTTTGATTTTGAAGAGTCTGGGTCATCAGTAGTACTGCCTGTATTGGATTGTTATGTATTTTTGTTGACCTTGATTATAGAGCACAGTTACTGTAAGAGATAACCTAAGGCTACTGTCCCCAGCTCTTGGGCCACGGCCCAGTACTGGTCCATGGCCTGTTAGGAAATGGGCCACACATCACCTACGACACCTCGTTTCACACCTCCAGTCCGTGGACAAATTTTCTCCATGAACCCAGTACCTTGTGCCAAAAAGGTTGGGGATGCTTCCCTAAGGGATCTCCTGTAGTCCAGACATACTCTCCCTCACTTCCACTGTGGCTTGTGAGTGCAATTTCCTGCTGCTAGTGAGGACTGATCACCCTAGCCAAAAACATACGTCCCTTTTGGCCTGCTGAGTTGAGGCATGCGGAGCCCCCAAGTGGCCAGGTGGCAGGTTTAACTTCTAGTTCAGCAGAACCATTCTTGGGTCTCCTGGTATAAGCATTCCTTTCTCTGGAATAAAGATCTCTAGGGCAACAGAGCACAAATTCAAGGGAACAGGAAGAAAAAATTTTGCTAGTGAGTCACTGAGGGTAATAGTGAGTGGTGCCACTCCAATTTCTATCCTTTAATTCCTGGACCCATGAATCTTGGCTATGAGAAATAGTACCATATGCTGAACACTGTATAGCTTTCTGGAGAACCTTGTCTCAGCCCTGCAAGACATTGCCACCTAGATGGCAAGGTAACTGAGTCTTACAAAGGTCATTCCACCGTTCTATAAAGCCTGCTGCTTCAGGCTGGTTGGGAACATGGTACGAATGCTGTAATGGGCCCACTGCCACACTTCCTTTACTGTGTAGTGAGTTCCTTGATCAGAAGACATGCTGTGTGGAATACCATGCTGGTGGATAAGGCATTCTGTAAGTTCATGGATGATAGTTTTGTCAGAAGCACTGTTGCCTATGGGTAAGAGATAATAGTTGCCTAGCAGGTTCCAGGAGATGTGTTTATTTGCTCAAGCAAGGAAACCACATCTGGTACTGCAGCTGCAATTGGAATCACCACCTGGTTAAGTTTATAATAATCCACTGTCATTCTGCAAGATCCCTCTGTCTTCTGCACAGGCCAAATTGGAAAGTTTAATGGGGATGTGGTAGAAATCAGCACCTCAATCATTCCATGGATGCAGTATTACTGCCTTTCTAGGTAGAGGCAGTTCTGATGACTTCTACTCGGCCTTTCCCACTGTAACAGCCCCCAGTCCCCATGACGAAATCAATGTGGGGATTCTGCCAGCTACTGTGTGTGTCTGTTCCAATTACGCATTCCAGAAATGGAGAAATAACCACAGGATGGGCTTGGGGACCCACTGGATCCACTGTGAGACAATCCAGAGATATGACTCTATTGATCACCTGACCTCTATAAGCTCCAGCTCTGACTGGTGGGTCATCGTGACATTTTATGTGTCCTAAAATTGGTGTCAGTTCAGATCCAGTGTCCAGTAGTCCCTGAAAGGTCTGATTATTTCCTCTTCACCTATGTACTGTTACCCTGGTAAAAGGCCATGGGTCCCTTTGGTGAAAACTAGGAGAAGGATTAACCTGAGGTTAAGGAGGCCACTTCTGCTGGGCTTGGGAAGGCCAATTCCACTCCTAAAGATGAGTCGTCAGAATGTAGGCATCGATGACCCAGCTTCAGTAGCATCTTCCCACATTTCCCCATCCCAACGCACAGGAGCTATGTCATTGCTGGGTTCTTTCCTAATCAATGCCCTCACTTTAAAGGTAGATACTCTGTGAAGTTAGGAGTTCAACTGGAATTGTAATTCAGCCATTCATAGATGCAGTTCCACATTCAATTTTCAGTAATTTCAGCCCTGTGGTTAGAGGAGAAAAGCATTTGCTTTAGGGTCCATGTAGAAGTTCTTAGATTATTTGTGTGGCACTTGAGCTGGGAATTCAAATGGATGAGCTCATCTTTTTTTTTTTTTCCCACATTGTCCAGTGGCATTAGGAGCAATCAATGAGCATAATTATATTCTTTAGTTTTCCAAAAATATTCAACAGATTGATACAGAGTCATCCCTTGTATCTACGGGGGATCAGTTCCCCAACCCCTGTGGATATGAAAGTCTGTGGATGCTCAAGTCCCTTATGTAAAATGGCATCGTGTTTACATAAAACCTATGCATATCCTTCTATATACTTTAAACTATCTCTAAGTTACCTAAAATACCTAATAAAATATAAATGCTATGTAAATAGTTGTTATACTCTATTGTTTTTAATTTGTATTAGTTTTTAGTGTGTATTGTTTTTTATCTTTATAAAATATATTTTCCATTCATGATTGGTTGAATCTGCAGATGCAAAACGTAGATACAGAGGGACAACTGCAGAGTCACCTCACTCCTTGCTTCTTATTATCCATTAATAGGCATATCAAATGCAAATATTTTGAGTATATTGATAAATAGTTTGTGCCAGGGACTATCAGTACATTCTTTACTATTGGAAATAGAGTCATTAGCATCATTAAATCTAATGAGATTAGAGAGCCAATTCAGGAGACCCCAGAACCAATTAAGGAAATTCATTCTTAAAATTCTGTTTCTTTAGAACCAGTCTTGTTACCAAAATCAAACCCTATATTAGTCAGTGTTCCCCAGAGAATCAAAATCAGTAGGAGAGTGTATATATACATATACATACACACACACACATACACACACATATATATGTGTGTGTGTGTGTGTGTATATATATATATATATATATACATATATGTAGAAAGAGAGAGAGAGAGAGAGAGAGAGAAATTTAGCATGAGATAATTATGTAGACTGAGAAGTTCCAGGATCTGCCTTCTGTACACTGGAGACAAGGAAAGACAGTGATATAATTCAGTCTGAATTTCTGAAAACCAGGGGAGCTGATGGTATAAATTCTAGTCTGAGAACCTGAGAAGATGAGATGAGATGTCTCAGCTCAACCAATGAAGTAGGAAAAAAGGAGCGAATTTCCTCTTCCATTGCTTTTTCTTCTATTTGGACACTCAACCTATTGGATGATGCCTGCCCACACTGGGGAAAGAGATCTACTTTACTGAGTCCACTGACTCAAATATTATCTCGTCCAGAAACATCCTCACCCACACACCCAGAAATAATGTTTAATTTGGGTACCTTGTGTGCTGGTCAAGTTGACACATAAAATTAAGCACCACACATGGGCAGCAATGATGATGGGGTGGCAGTGGGTAGCCTGAAGACTGTTCACTGGCTTCGGTTTTTTGGTATGATACACCAAGAAAGATTTTAACTTAAAACATCTATGTTGTGTTTAGCTACCTAAACACAACATAAGCCTAGTGTTTGAATGTTACATGTCCTGGCCTCTCTTCTTCTCCTTCGTATGTTTGTTTTCTGAAATAGCGTACTAGACAACACTTGTTTGGAAAAAGGCTTTATTTTATTATTCAGACTAAATTATAAATTTGCTTTGAAATACAATCATTTTGTCAGTAGTTTACTACAATTCACTGAGAAAGACTACTGTGAATTTATTGTAAGTATTCTTCAAAAGGTACATTTTTTGCAGTTTTAAAATTTTTCCACATACTCTAGACTGGCTTAAAACACAATTCATTTAGCAAATCATCTCTTTTTTCTATTCACTTCTTCATCAGATTTTTTGGCAATGATCATTACTTTCCACTGTATTAATGTGGTCTCAGTCATATGCGTGCTTATTTTAGCCACCATTCCACAATAAAAGACATTTCTCTAGTTATTAAAAAGTTATATACTATCACGAAGCTTTCCAGAAACTGCAAAACTTACATAATGTATCTTAATTTTGTCATACTTAAAAATTCTCTGCATGAAATATGGTGACCTTGGCAAGGCTCATGACCTCTCAGCATTCACCTCTTTCGATACACTCTCCCTTTCAACATTTTTGACGCACAGACTTGGCTACGCTTCTGAACTTGCCAGCTTTTGTAATGGACTATTTTGCTATTTTAAATGTTATTTTCATTGAATAGTGTGAGGAAGATACTACAAATGATACACACAATGTTTGCACATTATAAGAATGATCTGCACATCTTTCAAAACAGAATCAGAGATAAATGTTATTCTTGCATATCTTCCCCCCTAAGGTTTTGCACAACTGACAGGTCTGGTGCAGAAATCTTGTACCGATGGTCCCCGAATAACAATGATTCGACTTATGATATTTTGGTGCAAAAGTGATACACATTCAGTAGAAATCATACTTCAAATTTTGAATTTCGATCTTTTCTGGGACTAGCAATGTTCAGTAGATACTCAGCTCCCACTCGGCTGCAGGATCATAAGGGCAAACGACAAATGCTTTACTGGTCACCGTGTTGCCAGATGACTTTGTGCAACTGTAGGCTAGTGTAAGGGTTCCGAGCACATTTCAGGTATGCTAGGCTGAGCTATGATGTTTGATAGGTTAGCTGTATTAAGTGCATTCTTGATTTATGATATTTTCAACTTATGATGGGTTCACTGGGATGTAACCCTATCGTAAGTCGAGGAGCATCTGTATCATAGGTTCTACCATGCTCATCACAGTCTTTATGCTATGAGCTGGGTTCACTCACCTCACATATCTCTTTTTAATAGTACTTGAATAGAAACTACAAAAATGATTAGAACAAAATTCACTCTACATCACAAAGATTACCCATTGTTTAATGAAGAGTTAAGCTAGAGTTATATACGTATGTATGCACACATATAATTTGAATCACATATTTTTCATTATCATAATTTCAAATGCAGAAAGATTTTATAAAGTTGGGACCACATTTTCAAAATATTGATAGGAGGTATCATTTATACAGATATATAACTAGAATGATTTTTCAATATAGGTTGATATTCTCTTAAGTAAAAGTCACCAAGACAAAGGTGGTTTTCCTTGTCCACATCTGTATCATCTTTGATAACCTGATTCTCTTATCTGTGCTCTTATCTGTGACATATACTAAAGTGTATGTCACACTACTTCATGCCCTATTGAGTCACTTCCTAGGCACAGTGTTGATCAACAGCTGAATTCAGGGTGCAAATTATGGAGATATTATTTATTTATAGAGCTCAAAGTTATTTATTCCTATTTAAGAAGCAGTATAAAGTAGTGATTAATAGCATATATTTTAATCTCAACCCCATGACTTAACTACTGGTGTGACTTTGGGCAAGTAAATTAACCTCACTTTGTCTCAGGATTGCCAAATGTGTAAGCATTATGCCTACTGATGAGATCAAATGAGGTATATATTGAATAAAATGGTTGGCACAAATACTGCTTCATAAAAAGCACCAAATAAGTAGTTACTACATCTGTTACATTCTATTCTAAGATTAGCCCATGGTTTCATTTGAGTTTCCTTCTATGTCAATTCATACATTTCAAAACGGTCCGATACATCTGCCTGCTGATATCACAGTGTAGCTCACCCTCTCTGTTCCCTGTGGGAGACAGTGTTTTATTAAAAATCCTGACTACTAAGGTAGAAAAAAACTTCAAGATACCTTCCCAGTGTGCTATAGTTGCTTCATGTATCATACAGTGAAAATAATTTTGCTTTTTAAAAAAAAGTTTATGACAAATGTATGCATCTGCAATAAAATGTATAGGTTAGTATATTAATAGGAAGCCACTTTGAAGTAGACACTTGATATTAAGATCATTACAAGTAAAAAGATAAGTTTCTATTACATAGAAAGTACAAGACTCAGAAACAATGATGTCAGCTTTGCACCAGATATTAAAGTGACTTTGATGTGAGACTCTCACAGTACAAAATAGGCACAAAAATATATACATTACAAAGATATTGACTTCAAGTAATTGCTAACTCAGTGTAATTTTTTGATAATGTGTTATGACAATATTCAATTATAATTTTGATGTAATATTCTATATATTTGTGTTTGATTATAAACTATGCTGGTCAAATGGATAACATGATATTGAAATCTAAGTGGGACAACTGTTTGCCTAGAACTCAATCTCAGGAGTAATTTAAGGCTGAGCTGGCACAGTAGGACACAGCTCAACACCCCTCATCTCTGAGGATGCTGGTGTGGCCACCCAAGAACAGCAAGCAGTAGTGAAAGCCACAGGGAGGAAAGTTTAGCTTCCAAATATATATATATTTTTAAGTTTACCTAAAAAATATGACAGTTCAGAAGCTTCAGACCACTTTTCTCAATTGGACTTCTGAAGAATGTATGATCCTAGGATGTTTATATCAATTGATATTGAGGCTGGAAATTTCAAAGTATTTCTGGAGTGAGTGATGATTGGATATCATCATCTGAAAAGAGCTCACATACTAGTGATCCCCAAGGGAAGAAGCAATGGGCAGTGCAAAGTAGAGTTATAGCCTCACCAAGGTCATGTATAAATGTGTTGAGATTGGTTTACCTCCTTTCTCATCTATACTGCTAGAGACTTCTCTCGTGGGAGTTAAACAGGCAACATGGAATATTAAATAATTTCCAGGAAATTGTGTACAAACATTTGTCTCTACAATTCTAAAGAAATTCAAGCTACCATTCTGTTTCTTCATCTTGTATATGAAGGAAAAAAAAGTCTTTCAAGTAATTATTTGTTGGCAATTTCAGCTATTTACTATTACATTAACATATGTTGTTCATCTCAAATTGATTACCATTGAAATTTAATTACAAATTGATTAGTAAAAATATTCATTGTGTGTTCTTGTTTTCTTTGTGTTAAAATATATTAACAATTTAGGAGAGAAGTCTTTCTAAAGCAATTCCCTTTAAATTAGACAATAAAATTTGATTACTTAATAACAGTGCAATAAATCTAGACTGTTTTATAATCCCCCAAGTACTCTCACATACTATATGGCATCTGATTCCCATGTTAACTTTGTAGAATGTTTGTCAGGTATTCCAAATCTACAAAAGTAGTGTTAAAAGAAAAACTTTAGGCAAATTAAATTTAGTGGGATTTATTTGAGCAAAGAATGATTCATGAATTGGGCAGCATTCAGAGCCAGGGAGATTCAGAGGGCTCCACCCAGCAATGTGGGCAGGTAGTAATTAAAAATATATGAAAAAAAGTGACATAAAGAAACAGCTTGACTGCTGACAGCTGGGCATTTTCCTTATTTGGGTATGTGTGATGAGCCGTTTCTTTCAGATGGACATTATCTGCCGGGTTGGCAGCTCAGCTCCAATGACTGACCAAAATGTAGCTATTTGCTACAAGAATATACTCTTAGGTTAGGTTGCAGTTTGTTTAAATACTAAGTTGGGATACAGTTTGCTACATATGGACTCAAGATACAGAGGCAGCTTTAGGCAAACTTTAATTTGATTTAACAATTACCCCCTTTTGTCAGCCTCCCGATTTTGAGAGATTCATCAAAGCTCTCTCCATTGACACACCACTCTCTGTCACCATCACAATAGACTTGTTTGGTCTCGGTATGGAACTCACAATTCTTGATGTCTCAGCTGAATTTTTCTTTATGTTCTCTTCATGGTTTTGTTTTTCTAACGATAGAGAGACCATTTGACTTATAAAAGATGGCTGTATAAGAGCATTTATGACTCTTAAGAGGGTACAGTTCACCAGGGAAACTATTATGATGGCTATACTGAGGATAATACTAAGATACTGACCTATACTCCTTAACAGGAGTCTCTAGAAACTAAACTGATTAAAATCAAATCTATCAAAAAATGAGCCAGAAGAGGAATGCACTGGCTGTAACCAAATAACTTTTGTTTATTGATTTATTATAACTTAGTTTCTATCATATCAAGTATATTTATCCAACTGCAGAGGGAAGTATTTGCTATCATAAACACTCCCCCTGTTCAGCCAGCAGGTATTCCAAAGCAATTCTATTACCTAAAATAACTTTAGCAAAAGAATTTAAAGAAGCCTGCTGGGGAACTATAACCTTTTCAGTAGTCAACTGTAGTAGCTAATGTTCCAGACAAGAGTTCTAACCATAACCTCATTTATCTTTATGCCAAGTCATGGAAAAAACAATCAATGAACAGATGCCTGTTTAGAGGGATTTACATTTGCCGGCAAATTCCTCTTTATTCCATAGTGCCAATTAAGAAGTGTAGGCCAATGTTCAGTTTCCAATTGGTTACAGAGAGACAGTGGTACTCACAGAATCCCTCATCCACATTGGCCCCTTACTTTCCACTTACTGAGACATGGATTTGCCTATATGTATGGTTAAATGATTATATTGTTAAATCCTCCACAATAAAAACATATCCCAAAGGGGCACAACAGACAGTTCCCTGTGGAACACCTGGTGCATTATGAGTCACCAGTAGAGAAGCACTAGTAATATTTATCTAAGTCTCCATTATTACATTATTATATGGTTGGAGGACAACAAAAGTTAAGAGATTAGGATTATAAATTTGTCTACAAACTGTCGATTTTTTTTCTTTTGGTTTATTTAATTTCTGGCATAACTTAACTGCAAAAGCATCACTAAAGGTTTTGTCTACTGTTAGTTTGAAACAGGAATCTGAATACATGAGTCTAAAAGCCTAATCCTTTAGAAAAGACCAGACATCACACTGGGAATATCAGTAAATTGTGATATAGAATGAATCAGTGAATCTCAAAGATCATGTAAGGATATAAGTTTAACATGACATATATAACATTCAGTTAAGTTCCCCATGGAAACTATCAATTATTTATTTATTTATTATCATGCTATCATGTCACATATAAACAGAAGATGTCTCATGAAGATGAGACATTAGATAGCCATCATCTTATTTTTCTTGTGGATAAATTTTATAATACACAAACAGAAAAGAAACCTAGAGAAAAGAGGAAAGAGGACAAAGTCTTCATGGTGACAGGCAAGAGAGGTCTTGATTTGTGATCCTGGGAAAGTTGTCTATGTCTAGGGTGCTGTCTGCGTCTGGGAGAAAACTGCCCTGGTCAACTTTACCTTGAAGTCTCCAATGGGCATAAAGTCCCAAGAGTTTGGAGGAATCCTCTTGAGTTGTAAAATGTGGATCCAAGACTTGTGGCTCTGAAGTTTTGCTGCAGAGATAAATTTGGTGTGGTCCCTTCCAATAGGGTTTCAAAGGCAATCTTTCTTTGATGTTGTTTTTGCAAGACTCCGGGCTCTAGATAGTGAAAGGTCTGGTTGTCGTTAGTTTATGGGTCACAAAGGACTTCTTTTACATGGTAAAAATCTACTTTGGCATAAGGCATTAAATCCTTGCAATACTGAGTCAGGTCAGAGTTTGTAAGAGCAGGAGATACACAAGGGTCTATTATTAGAGGAATACGCCTTCCAGTAACTATTTTATCAGGGATCTATCCAGGTTTTCCACTAGAGGTAGATCTTATTGCCACTAAGGTAAATGGTAATATCTTGGGACAAGGCAGTTCAGTGGATCCTGTTAATGTTGCCTAATGCCATTGTGTTTGTAATACCTTATTTAACTGTTTTATGGCTTATTCAGCAAAATAGTTCTTTTCTCTCTGAAGATTCCTAAACATAAAGAGAATATATTTTCTAATAATTAGCCACTGCCATAGTATTGGCCTTTCCTCATGCGAAAGCTTAGATATAATCAGAAAACATACACAGAGAGGGAATTGAATAAAATCCACTGTAATTGATACTAGAAATGTACAATCTGAGCACATATAATTCCATGTAAAATTCCAGCAGATGCCAGAAATGTACAATCTGAGGTTTTTATTGTCTTATTGGAATTTTGGGTTTGACAAACCAAACATTGGTTATAAACTATTGTAGCAATTTTAGAGCAGTCACAGCACCAATATGTTTTAAGTAACTTACCATTTTATTTAACACGTGATAAGTTCATGCATTGCAAAACTTTTAATAATGGAAGCTTTAAGGACCCAGGAAGGACAAGGCAATCATCCAGGCTCTCCATGAGTTCATGCTTAAAATTAATTTACATCCTCCTAAATACCAGTTTTGTTTCTTAATTCAGGTATATAGCATTGTTTATTAAACAGATTGTCATAAATAATTTGAATTGGATCAATATTATGAAGTTCATTAACATTGCATATCATAACAATTTCTGTATTGATTGACTTAGCATGAAAATCTGCCAAAGTATTTTTTTTTTCAATTAATTCTTGTTCTGCTTAATGGTGGGTTAGCAATTTCATTAAACCAATAGATTCCTGGAAGTTCTTACCCAATTCAATGCTATGGTCATATTTCTAGGAAATTAGTACAACTTATGGAACATATATTAATAACATATTCATACAAATACAACTCAAAGAAGGTTCAGTATTATTTATTATTTTGTAATACTTCCCATATAATTTAATATATCAGTAAAGAGAAATATTTTCTTGAGATGTTTCAAGGGCACATCTGAAAAATCCCAAAGTTAATTAAAGGTAAAAAAAATTTACTTTAGAATTTGATTTGGGGAAGTTTGTCAAATATATCAGGGATTTAAAACACTGCATCAAAATAAGATCACAGGCCACTGTGGGCAATATTCATTCATTTAACCAGAATGATTACTTAAAAACATGAAAGACAAATAGAAAAAGTTACAGAGTTGCAGAAAACCTTTAGCTCTTTTAATAGAGAGGACTCAGTTTTCTTAAGCAATCAAAAACCTAATAAAGATAACATAGAACACAAAATTATCTCGATAGAACACAGAATATTTATTCCCTAGGCCATTTACTTAAAAGGAGAAAAGAAAGCTTTCATAAATTTCTATTAAAAGCGAAACACTACTTTTAAGAAAACCTTGCTGTTTTAACAGAGAAGACCATATTTTAGTTTTTCATTATGTGCTGTTGATATTAATGCTCAATATTTAGAAAATCTTATAAATAATTCCCTTCTAATCTTAACAAGCTTGATCACATAAAATTTATTTCAGAAGATTCATGTTCCACAAGCCTTCTTCCACTTCCTTATCCATTCAATTTTTGTCCTATAATTTTTCTCTTCTCATTTGGGAACAACCAGTCATTCTTCTTTAGGACAAAAATAGAATGACTGGTTGCCCCTTAACAATACAAAAAATCCTTATATCTTACAGCTTTTCCTTACCAAAGCACATCTTACTTTTCTTATATACTTGCACATAGAGTTGTTTTCCTTATTATGTCTAGTAATATTAGTTTCAAATATTAATTAGAATATTTAACCCTTAGTGACTTTAATTTCCAGTGAACACTAGGAAGCAAGCAATTACGAACTGTCTGTCACATCAGCATTCTGTAGATTGGCAAATCTATGAATCATAATTTCTAGGAGCATGTGCTTTTGCATAATGCAATTTGTCACTGTGGCACAAAACATGTTCCCAACATTCCCAAGTATCTTTAATCTTTCTGTAATAAGAAACTGTACAGGAGGAAAATTTTCTCTCTGTCCTCTTAGGTTTTTTGGCTAGGCCTGTGAATTAAATTGTCATTGGTACAAAATTCCCTCAGCCTCAACTTTATATTTTTAATCACGAGAAATGTTACAACCTTCTGATATAGGAAGGACATCTTTCACATGAAATATTATCTCACATCTATTTAATTCACTTGTTTTTTAACAATTATGTTTGGATTGCTCATGACGATGAGACATTAGATAGCCATCATCTTATTTTTCTTGTGGATAAATTTTATAATATAGCAATAAGTCAAGCTTATTTTACCAGTAAATCTAAGTAGAAAGAGTCATGCAACTGTACTATATTTAATGCTGACAACTGTGAAGAGATGCCTGTTTTAATCAAACCAACAATATTCTTATTTACCCAAGGTTACCCAAGTCACATGAACTTGAAAAGCATTTGAGTTAGTTCTAATTTTTCCGAGAGAATACTTAATTTATATAAACACTTATTTTTCTCTATGCCAATTAAATATAACTCTTTTACAGTTTAATTTTGGCAATATTATAAGGAGATAGAAAAATATCACCCATATATATTGTACATATAGACATACATAAACATGCAGATATAAACAGAGCTATCTGTCCATCAGATTTAGCTTTTGTCCTAAAATTTTTAGCCATGTGCCCAGTTAAAAGCATTTTGTGTGCCTGGATTCAGCGTGTATACTTCTGATTTTGCCTTAGAGGCTGTTTCACCCTTTTTGTTTGTTTGTTTTCAAGACTAAATGACAGAACAATGAATTGTTTTGTGTATGTGGGTGTTTTTTTTTTCTTTTTGCAAGAAAGAGTTTTGAGGCATAGCAAAGATTATGACAATGAGAAAGAGGCTGATGGAGTTGGTAGAGCACATAGTATTGTAAGCAGGGGTTTGAGAAGAGGGGTCTCAGTAGACTGAGTGGTTCCCATGGAAGAATCAGGATCAAATACAAAAACAGAGGACTGATTCTTACAGCCATTTGTTGTTGTGGTGGTTTGTTGTTGTTTGTTTTTTTCTGAAGATGGTTCAAGTGTCAACTGGACAGGTTTGGACAAGGGTACCTTACAGAGTTAAGATGAAAACCCCAGCAAGGAAATATTCTTTTTTCTGTCTGAGAGATTTGTTGATTAGTGTCCTAAAAGTGAAGCCTTTGGGGGCCTCCTCTAGTGGGAAAATAATCCGTGCCAGTGAAAGTCGATCCATCAGATGGTTGGTGTAAAAGTGGACAATTTTTTTCCATTGGCAGTGAAAAAGTGGCCTGGAAGTTTACTATAAAGGCAGACATCTCAGGGCACAGGATTCTTTAGTTTAGGACTCCTTGGTTTTGCTTTAAAATATGTATGAGGAGGTCCTCCTGGTCCCTGTAGCTGTTGTTGCTATAAAGTAATGTACCTGTTTGCATTTTGTAAGGAGTTTCCCTGCAGTGGCCACTGTAACTCTAATTTACATTTGGTGAGTTTCAACAATTGCTCTAGAAAAGCATAGAACCCGAGTTCATAGTTCTTACAGATGAAACTGGCTGCTGCTCCAGATGGAGGAATTCTAGTGTCCTTGTATCCAGTAAACCCAGTCCAGTTCCTGTCTCATCCAGTCAGACCCTGAGGCACCACTACAGGACAAAGTCCTATTTCTGTCATGATCTGCAAATCCAATTTATATCAAAAATGCTCACATAAACTCAAAGAGCTCAAAACAAAAGTTCATGCAGCTAAAATCTGACAGAAAACTCACCCATGGCCTTCAGTTGCTGTGAGAGAGCATTTCCCTGCTATGCCAATTTCCTGTTAATCATTCTGTATATTAAGCTTCCCATGTTCACATTACTGGGTGGCTTCACCCTCCCAGTGGATCCTGACTGCTGCAGAGTAAGCACTGAGGAACGGTCTCATTAGATTGCCGGTAAAGATGACATTTTCAGAATTAGTTTGGTCATGGTCTTAGGCTTGAGCGCAGAACCAAACTCGTTGCCAGTGAAAAGGGGATGCTGGTAATCTGTGGCATGAATTAGCATTCTAGTTATTCAGGCTGTCACCTGGGCTTGACTGGGAGGAAATGGCAATCGCAGCAAATGTTGTGGGAGTCCACGTGGCTGCTGCTTGACTGTTATGGCAGTAGTGGGTGGTAGTGATGGCTGCATGTGATATGGGATAGAGCCTTTTGGGTACACTTGGGTACTTACAGATAGGAATGTCAAAGTCAGATTTCTGAGTATAAGCTTCAGTCAAGGTCTGAGAACCAGAGAGCTTTCATTGCAGCCCTGAAAGATCTATGTGTTTTATACGTGTGACTGATACTGCTAAAATCAAACACAAAATTTAATAATGTGGACAGCTAAAATGTAATGACAGTTGGATTCAGTCTTGCCAACTTTCTCCAGTGAATGATATAGTATCCTTTGAGGAAAGTTGGATCCTGAAATTTAAAATAGGAATAAGTGTTTGAGCCTCAATGAAACCGACGATCTCCAAATCATTGTCTTCCTTATCAGTGGAAGGATCCTGCTCTCTGTGCCAGTTAAATCACTATTTCATCATTATTGGTTGAAGGTCAGTCCTTCATTTATTAATTCTATTGTAAAACATTACAGAATGTGTTATTATAAAATCAGACCTCATTGTTTGTTATAAAATTTGCTGAGTATATTTTTAAAATTTTACAAATTTCTCACTTTATCAAAGGGTTAAGAGATTGACTATATGAGTCAATGTCACTCAGTTTAATGTTGTATTTCCATGTATGTAAATTTATGAAACAGTATTAAGTTGGAATTTTACATTTCCAACAGCAATCTATAGCTGATCGAGTTTCTCCACATCCTTACCAGCATTTTGGTATTGTCACTATTTCTAAATTTTTGCCATTTTTCCAGGTGTACAATGATAAATTATTGTGGTTTTAATATGCATTTCCCTGATGAGTAATGAAATTTAACATTTCTTAAAAAATTTAATGTTTATGGATACATAATATGTACATATTTATAGGGTATATGAGACATTTTGTTATAAGCATACAATGTGTAATGATCAAATCAGAGTAATTGGGGTGTCTATCACCTTAAACATTTGTCTTTGTGTTAGAAACATTCCAATTGTACTCTTCTAGTTATTTTGAAATATACAATAAATTAACATCATTTAATGTAAAAAAAAAATGACTATAACAAAGGCAGGTCTTACAAAAAAATTAAAGAAGATTAGTAACTAAAGGGGAAAATAAAGAAACAAAAACTGTTATTGAAACGGGATTAACCCTAAATTGTGACATGAATTCAAGCAATTGACCTTTCAATTAGGATTATTTTCTCATGATTAGTACAGGAGATCATGAAATTAGACCTTTAGAGAAGAAAATATAATTGTAGCATACTATCTCTCCTGAAATTAGGACATTTTTCATAATCAATGTCATATAAATACTATTTTTTGGAGATTTTCAATTTTAAGAGTTAAGCTGTAGGTAAAACATAAGATTTAGCTATTGTTGTAAGACTAAGTTCCAACTTCCATGACATACAAGCAAATTTATACCTAATACATAATGAGATAATGATGGAAGGAAAAAAGATCAAAGAAAAGTTAGGGGTATCAAGGATATATCCTTGGTATCAATATTAGGAGAAGAAAATTTTTTAAATATTGAAAGGATAGTGAAATTAAAATAATAATAATATTGATAAGGGTAAAAAAAGTAAGGTAGTTAGCTAAATTCTTATCTTTTATAATGTGATATAATAAAAATTAATTCAATCAAGAATTTAATACTTGATGTTTATTATAATTATGAAATAAACCACCAAAAGAACTCAAAACAGGAACAGTAATCAATCAATCAATCTCTGGAGAGTATGACCAGAGTTAAAAAAAAATGGTAAAAATAGTTTCTTTCTGTCCTGTGTATGATTTGTTTCTCTCTGTGTGTGTGACACTTTGACTAGGACAGATATTCTAAAATACATCAAAAGATATATTTAGAGTAAAAATTATAGAGTTATGTTAATTTTGTGGTCAAAATGATATGGTCAAAATAGCAAGGACACTCACACTTAAATACAACTATATTTCCAACAGAATACCTAAAATTCAAAAAAGTTAATAATACATAGTATTAGAATGTAAAATAATTGGAATTTTCATGCCTTGCTTCTGGAAGTATAAAATGTTTCAACCACTTTTGAAAATTATTGCAGTTTATAATAAAGTTAAAATTGTACCTGGTTCTATGCTCCATTTTTAGGGACATACACCCAAGAGAAATAAATATGCATGCATAAGAATGTTCACATTGTATTTATTCAGAATAGCACAAAATGGAAACAACTCAAATGTCTCTCAGTAGGAGAGTGGAAAACAAGGGAAAAAAGGGAAAACTATTCAGCAATAAAGTAAAATCAGCTTTGGATACACACAACAACATAGATACATTTCAAAAACCTTATGATGAGAGAAGGAAGCCATTCACAAAACAATGCATATTGTATTATTTCAATTATATCAAGTTCACAGAGAGGCAAAACTATGCTTATAGAAGTTAGATTGCTTCTGAGGGTGAGGATGGTACTAATTGGAAAGTAGCAGGAAGAAACTTTGTGGAGAATGGAAAAGTTCTATTAATATATATTGATACAGATGGTGGGTATATGGATGTGTGCAAATATAAAATGTCTTTGAGCTGAACACAAGACTTGCACATTTTACTTCATGTTAATTATACTTTACTGAATAAAACAATGAAAAATAACAGGGGAAATATCTTGTACTCATTAGGCATTGATTCCATTGCTTATATGTAGGGCACTCAACACATATTTAATATTATTAACACAAATGATCATTTATAGAGTCTGTAATGGATATCAGTGAGGCTTCATTTGGTTCAAGTGACAGAAAATATGTTAAACACAGTGGCTTGTTTAGCACTGGCTTCACAAAAGGTTTTGTTCACCTCACCTTTTTTCTGGGTTCACATTGTTGTTAAGTTCTCTCTGTGCCCCAACTAATCATGGTTACAAAATGGCTGCTCCAGCTCTAAACATTGCTTCTGTATTCAAATTAAGAAAAGGAGAAAAGATTCATTAAGTTCTGTCCCTTCTAATTAAAAATTAAAAGTGTTTCTTGAATTCCTAGAAAAGATTTCCCTTTACAAAGGTTGGTGAGCAAGCATGACTTCTAAATCTCTATAATGGGAGGCAGCAAGGCAGTTGGGATTAGGAATGGCTATTCTATTAGCAAATTGACAGTGCAGGCTAAGTAAGTACCTGGTGCTCACTTAGATGATACTGTTTCATCTACCAAATTAATCATACCTAAGTGACCTACTAGTAGAATTTCAAATCCATGGTTGGTAGGGATTATGCCATAAGCTTCCATTTGTTTTTTCCTACCATATGTAAAACAAACTTTCCACTTTCTTAATTAATTAATTTTCATCATGATATTTTTTCATATAAGACTGAGAACACAGTTAGAGGTCTATCAGCCCCTGTGCCGTTCCCAAATGAGTCTACCAAGCCCTAAACACAATACCACTCTATTCAATGTACTGCTCCAGAAAGTGCTAGTACTCTGGCCTTGGCAAGGCGGGACTCAAGCACAGACTGCCGACTATTATTAAAGAACATTTAAACACAAGTTTGACAATTAGATGACATCTGGGTATTTTTTTCCAACTCTGAGAGTTTATGAAAAAATTTAAATTTTCAACTGAAAAAGAAAAACATAATGTGCCTTCTGATATTTTGGCATTCTCAGTTTTCAATTATGGAGATCTGACTTCAGGTAATATAAAGTCTTATGAAAAATTATTATTATTTTTTAAATTCTGACCTTCTATTTTCTACATTGGGAAATGGCCTGACTCCAGAGCAAATCAAATGTGACATACTTACGAAGGGTTACATGAAATTCTACTTAAGTACGAACATGGGATTTTGAAATCTCAGCTGGTTCTAGCTGCTATGTGGCACTGAATCAGGCGTTCTCTTGCTTCTACCCTCTGTGTGGTAAAGATTTTGGTACTGAAGATGACTCTTCAGTAATTATATCAGAAATTTAACATACTATCAATTGAATATATGTGTCATAATTTTTAGGGATGTATTTGACCAGTGTGGGCCAGGAAAGTTCCCAGGGTATAAAATATTTTGCAGCCAACAGTCCCTGTCATCAATAACTGGTTCAGAAGAGATCCAACACGTGGCTATTATCATTTAGGATCATTTTAATGGGTTGAAATGTAAGGGGAGTGTTCATGGTCGTCTTCCCTCTGGATGGGGTGGTGGTTAAAGAACATAATCTTTAATTACATTCTCAGTCTTACATGAGAAACTATCTTAATGAAGGCTTAGGATATGGTTGACAGAGTAACTCATGATGTGGTCAGTCTGTTCATGCTGGTCATATTAATTAACACTCTTTATCATGGTGAATATAAATTTGGAGGTGACTCACATTAATCCTGAAGATGACCATGAAGAGGCTAACTCTGCATTTCCCACGGACAGATTTGCTCTCAAGCTACAGTGGTTTTCAGGGACTGAAAAAGGTCCATTTACTCTAGCTGTCTTCGGCTCATGTACCCTATCTTGAAATATGTTATTCGATGAGGGTTGTTAGTCTGAATGTAAAAAAGGTGGAGATAGTTTTTCAATGAATGGATATCTTACTCTTTGATTGTTATACAATTGCTATTAATAAAGTTAATTAACTTCTCCAAAAGATTTCAAAATCACTGAAGAACAAAAATTCAGATACTTAACCTGAAAAAGTTTTACATATTAGAGGCTATAAAACAAAGAGATATTTGTAAATGCATAATGATCATGTATAATAAAATGCTACCAAAAGCAATCTTTTTGTCTTGGTTTCAGAAATATAATAGTAGCTTTCCAATTAATAATAAGAACACTGATTTAGGAATTTCCAGCATTTTCAGACTGTCCTTTAACATTGTAGGTAGAACACCTCTCTACTTGTTGAATCACTAATGGTTCTTGCTTCCAAAATTCTGAATATAAATGACATGCCTGTATTCAAATTTGTGAAGCTAATTAGAAGCTGTGGAGTTCAGATATTCATCATCTGACGTATTCCAGCACTAAACCAGAGTCTATAAAAACTGTGGTAAAATACTAAAATTGCCTAAGAAAAGATTTTCTATAAATGCTAAATACAATGCCATTTTAAGGCAATGTAGCATAGGGAATGTAAAAAAAAGAAACTATTTTTAGACAATGATTTTAAAGCTATTTATTTGAGCAGAAAATGTCATACCTATTAGATAATTGTTTTTTAAGGCACTTCTATACCTTTTATATATTTGAGTTAAGTTTTCTACTTTGGTTTGGACCATAGGAAATCCCTTAACCTTAATGTTTCAATATATACACCTGAAAATAAAAGTAACTGTCAGCATTTTGGAAACTACATTATCCTTAAAACTAAAGTAATAAAAATCTTAAAAATACAAATTTCATGTTTAAAAAATTTAAAAAATTCTTTATTTTTCTAGTTTTTTGTCATTATAGAGACACACATAGCTTAAAATAGATAAAATCAAATTGCACAAGCAACTTCACTTTTCTGTTTAATATTCTATTAGAAATATTTAATTCACTGGTGTGTAATCATGATACATATGCCTCTGATGGCTGCATAAGTCATTAGTTTGATGCACTAAGTCACTTTTTTTCATTTTTCCTTTGTGAAGACTTTTGGGTTTTATCAGTAAAAAGATGCCATACAACAAACAAATTTTGATTCAAATTTTCCAAAATATGTAATTAGTTAAGTAAAATATGTGACACTTACATAGGTAGAATATCAATAAGATGCTGTAAATATACTGGAGCGTTTAAAACTTGTGAAGATATTTATAATATACTGCAAGTTTGAAAGAAATTGCACTAGGATCTGTACTGGACAATCCTTGCTTTCGAAGAAAAATTACGCATATACTCACATAAAAGTCCATGTACAAAAACATCTGAAAGTATATAAACTAAGAGTGGTTAACTCTAATAGCAAGATTATTTTCCTTTTTCTCATATTTTTCAAATTTTCCAAATTTCTAGACTTCATTTTTATTATATATACATCTTTTTTTTTAAGTAAGCTGATCTGTAAAACAGCAAAATTGGTGACTATTGCTGTGAATGTTGGGATATATGCAGTGCCCTAAAACATTTGGAAAGCGATATGGCCATGAAAACACTTCACATTAGACCTTGTAATTTTGCTCCTGAACATTTATTATAAGGAAATCACTCAATATAAGCAAAATGATTCCTGAGAAAGCTTTTGTATGAAAGGAAGTGAATAAGAGCTATCTATTCAGAATTAAAAGTATTAGCACAATAAATGATGGCACGAGAAGAAGAAGGAATGTTATGTAACTATGATCTAAT
>CM052441.1:2899214-2930084 GCA_028533085.1 Varecia variegata | reverse complement strand
TATGCATTAATAATATATTTGTATAAAGATGTTTAGAGTAAGAAAAATTATAAATAATGTAAGTGGTGCTTCCATACTATTTTATAGAATATACATGCCTTAAATAAAAAATAAATGCTTCTTGACTCATATTAATATTGTTTATTATTTTATAACTCTATACAATGTTATATTGCACAGCATAAATATTGTGACTTTTGGAAGTTGACCTATATTTAATTTAATCAGCATTTCCAGATTATCAGATTTTGATTTTTTAAAAATAAATTTAAGATAGCCTTGTCCATATTTTAGCCTTTTTAAATTTTAGGTACCTTTAATCATTGTAATTGTTAACATTTTTTTCCAGTTATATAAGCTCTAACTTTTTTCCGAGTCATTCACTTATCTTTTATTTGTGGTGGCTTTCCTGATTTATAAGTCTATAAATTAACATAACCAAATCTGCTTCTGGGCTTTGAGCTTCTCAAACTCAAACACCCCAACATCAATTCCTTTATTCTACCTTTAAATTTATTATATTGAATATGTTTTTATCTTCACGAGTTAAATATATAATTCAGTTATTTGCAATCTTTTTATTTTCTAATGAATGCATGTAAAAGTATAATTTTATTGTGTCATGCTATTATGATTAGAAAATATTCTCTGTTGTTAATGAGTTGAGACTTTGTTGACTATCATATTTTTGTTGATATCATATTTTTGTTGATATTTTTGTTGATATTTTTGTTGACTATCAATTTTTGATAGTTTCCATGTGTTTTTGTAAGGTATTTTTAGTCTCTGTTTTTTGCACATAATGTATTATATTAAATGCATGTTTGGATATGTGTCTAAGTTCAAGCATACTTATTGTGCTATACCAATCTTCCATATTCTTACTCATTCTTACTCATTTTTACCCAATTTGTTATTAAATTAGAGAGAAGCTATTGCCTCTCAGGATGGATAAATGAATATTAAAATACAACTATATGCTCCCTTCTCTCCCTGTTTTCTCTGCCCTCTTTTATGCAGTCTAGAACACCTGTTGCTTTCTTTCTCAAGCTATAATCTCTCTCCAACCCAACCACGTGGGTTGGGTTTAGAAAGCCAATTTGGTTTTGATTTGGTTTAGAAAGCCATGTGGGAGTCTGAGCCCAGGAGAAAGTAGCTCTGTTATCTGTGGCTCACGACAAGGTGAGGCCACAGATTGACTGTTCCTGCTGAACTAAATGCAGTTTTTAAAGTAAGGAGGCTCCAGATAGTGCCCCCAAAGGCAGCCCTTCTCTGTGGTTCCTTTATTGATTCAACTACCCTTGGCCTTCACTGGAGCATCTTCCTGGGAGATTTTTGAGCTGTAGCTTCTCAACTTCTACTTCTCCTCCAGCCTAGCTCTTTTGTCTTCCATTCTTGAGGAGTTACTTGGAATTTCAAGTTTGATAATTGAGCTCTTTTTTTTCCACTGATATTGCAATGTCTTTTCAATTAGTTCGGGGGACTTTCTATAGACAGGCAGGTCTACTTGGACACTGACATGTGGTATCTTGGTAAAATATACCCTCCACCTGGATGTCAAAATATCATTTCTAAACATGTAATCATTTAAATCTATTTTTCTTGCTATATTAGATGCTGGTAGGGTTTACTTTTCTGTGTATTTGATAACGCTCTAGTATGAGGTAAATTGTCACTAAAATGACATGCAAATACAAAAAAATTGAAATAGCAGACAAGTCTTTTCTGTGTCAAAGGCAGTTTGGCTTCAGATGTTAAAACTATGGAAGGGATGGCAGAAATGGTTTGCCTCTACAAAAATAAAGCATTCTCCAATAACAATGCATTTGTCCTGAGCTCTAGAATATAATATGAAAACAATAAATATTAAATATGTATATGTTTATGTTGAACTACTTAGAATATGGTATTCTACTGTTCCATTGTCATTTCATGGTGACATTTTCTAAACACAGCATTTTCCATCCTCTTCCCAAATCTGTCTCGTCTGGTGTTTTCATTCTGTTTGTGAGGTCATCATCCTCTGGTAGCTGCAGCAAGGAGCCTGCAATGCATGTTGAACACATGCAAATTCTCCACATCCAAAACATTCTCCAACATCATTATTTCCCCCTAGTCCACTGTCACCCTTTTAGTCCAAGCTGCCATCAACTCTAACCCATCTAGTGCAAGATTTTCCGACCTGGTTTGACTGGTGCACTGTTGCCCCTTTCCAGTATGTTTCCCACATTGCACCCAGGATGGTCTTTTCAAAATACAAACTGATTATGTCAGGTGGTTCATAGACTTGTAACCCGTCAGTGGCTATCCAAAGCTCTCAGAAAAAAAACACTACAGCTCTTAACATGTGTATGAGGCGCTGCATATTAGGTTCTGGGATGTAGCATCATTTAACTACAGTCTCTTTGTGGGAGCTCTCATGACATCTTGCCCAGGCAACGCTGACTCTGTTTATTTCACTGAAAACAGGCTTCTATGTTTGCTAATATGGCAAGCTTGATTTTTGGACAAAACTACTCCCTTGATACTAGATAGATTAATATTTTTAAATATCTTTCAAATAGCACAAAACCTAGCAAAAGAATAAGGAGTCATAATACAAAAATGCAAATGAAGATTGCGGCCTACAGAGATTGGAGACACTCTGAAATTTCTGCCGGGAGGCCATCTGCTGAACCAGATACATCAGCAGTTTACTTTTTCAGAATTGTTGAGACTTTGCAGAGATAAAGTTCATGTTTGTTCCCTCAAAATGGGAAGTGTATAGCACTCAGTTCCACTGTTTCACTTCTGATGGCATCCTTCCTTGCTCTGTACCAGCACTGGTCAACTCTATAATTAAATAATTAATTGCATGATTATAGATTTGTATGTCCTTTATTCTGTAAGAGCAGCTCCCTTGCCCATCTTGTTGATTACACTATTCACTGTCACTAGTGTAATTTTTTACACATAGAATCTTGATAAGTATTTGTTGAGTGAGTGCATGACTGTGAATTAATTAATCCACCTCTAATTTCAATCAGTGACAGTGTCCTTTGAAACTATCCAAAAAAATTTAAATGAGAACTTCTTTTATTTTCTTACTGCCCTACAGTCACTTTCTATTTCAATCAAAAATGATCTTTACAAGGAATCCCACTGATGACAGATTTGCATTGCCTAGATTAGAAAGCCGCATGCATAGGGATGTAATTTTTAGGTGACTTCCGGACTTAACTCAGCACTCCGGGTACATGTGAACCACAGCTATTTCTGAAGTCAGCAGTTTTAGCCAGAGCAATGGGCAAGCTGTGTCTGACCCTCACATGAAGAGTAAGGGTCGGTTTGTGTGGCATTTTACTAGAGTAGCTTCAAGAAAACCTTTATCTTTTATAAATGCAGTAGTTATACATGGGGGATGAAGACACAATGCCCCACCCCCTTCAGGAACATTTCAGCTTCAGTGCTGTGTAGTTGTATAAATGAGGTTTGCTTCTATCATGGTCATTTTTGCACAAGGATAGTACTGTAATGTAAAATCGGTTTCTAAAAGCAAAATGAAACCCAGAAACTTGACAAAGGCATATATTTATCACAAGTCCCTACATTTATTTATATATCTGTTAGAGCTAGAGATCAGATTATTTGTTATAGTCAAGAAAAGCAAATATCTATGGATAAATAGGAAATCTCTATCTGAGGTGCATTATAGGTTCAAGATGGGCAGAATTTTATTTATTGTTCTCTGGTGAAAAATAATCATGTATTATCTAGAAACTAAAACTGAACACTTAAGATATTTTAGAAATCCACTTATATCTCCTTTCCATTTAGACACACATGATGGACATCTTGAACAGATTCTGTGTACCAGCACTGTGCTATTGTTTATTCAAACATCAATAAGACCCACTCCTAACCCTTGAGAGGTTCCTAAAGTTGTCTCATCCACAGATGGCGAATTCCTTTACTCATTCGTTCACTTGGCAATAATCGATCACAGTCTACTGAGCACAGTCCAGCTTTCCACCAACTGTGAACTCCTGTCCACAGTTCACTAAGTCTTTTTCATGCAGATATTGCTGCTATGATAATCTCTTCCATGGCCCCACCCATCTCCCCCTACGTACTGCAGAATTTTGAGTTCCTAAAAGAGACTTAGATCTCAACTGCTTCCTTCAGCTTATAGCTTAGAAAATGCTGTCTCTGCAGTGCTGTCTCTAGAACCGTGTCACTCTGACTTGGTGCTACCATGTATCATAGATGCATCTTTACTCACCTGCATCCCTCCAAGACTATGAGCTGTATATGGACAGAGATCATGATGGTCTTATTGTCTCATTCATGGTTTTGTCCCTAGAAACCAGCATGCGTCTGACATAGGTAGCAGTCCTGACTATGTTTTAGCTGGAACCCACTATATATTTGCCCCAGAAAGATGGATTTTCATTGGCTACATCAATGGGGATGGCAAATCCTAATATCAAGCAAAAACAACTTGTCTAAGGTCCATTGGGAACACGATATTCAATAATACATTTGTTTAATGATATTTAGCAGAACTTTTGACTTTCCCACCAACTTGTTTCTCCGTCTTTTCTATCCCATGAATGTTACTCCTTTTGTTCACTCAAAATATGAGAATAGTTTTCAAATATTTTGGTATGAAGATCTCTTTACACTTTTAAAAAATATTGAGGGCTTCTAAGAGTGTTTGTGTTATGAGTCCTGTATCTTGCATTAACCATATTAGAAATTAAAACCGAGAATATTTAAAGCAGACACACACATCCCATTAGCATTGAGGTGAAGAGTCATCTCAGGGAGCACGGCCCATGGCGAGCCCTACTGTAACCTCACGGAAAATGAGAGCGACAGGTCGGATAACCCCATAGTATTGTAATGAATTTTGTTTTGACCTGGCAGGTCTTGGAGCCTGTGATACATTTTTGAAAACCACTGATATGAATTACCTTTTATTTCTTGCTTTTCTTCACTCCTTCATATCCAATCCACCAGCAATGCCTCTCGGCTCTGAAACAATGTATCCTTGTAATCTTTGTAATACATTGGATTTCCACTGCTGCTACCCTAGTAATGCCATGAAGATCCTTAGTGAAGCCTTGCCTTTAGCATTCTGTGGTCATCAGAATAAGGACCATCAAGGGTCTCTGCTCCCTATTCCCAGGATGTGTGAATATCACTGAATGTGGCAACGGGCACTTTGCAGATGTCATTAAGCATTTTAAGATGAGGGAATGAATTAGCTTGGATCATCCAGGTGAGCTCAATACCCTCACAAAAGTCCCAATGAGAGGCAGGTCAGAAGTCAGAATGAGAAGAAGAAGCAACAGATACAGAGTGAAGAATTAAGGATGTGTGAGGTAGGGCCATGGCCAGGAGATGAGGATGGCATTCATCCTGGGAACAGATTCTCCCCTGGAACTTCCAGAAGGAACGTGGCCCTGCCAACAACTCCTTGACTTGAGCCCAGTAAGACTGATTTTGGACTTCTGACTTCCCAAACTGTAAGACAATACGTTTGTATTAAGTTTGTGGTCATTTGTTAAGGCACCAGAGGGATTGTCAAATTCTTGATCAGACCACTTTGCTCCCACATTTCGAACCCTCCAATGTTCCTATTGTTCTTAGAAAATCATGCGCGCTCCTTGCCAAAGCTTGCTAAGTCCTGTGTTGTCTGACACTTGCAGACCACGGCTACCCCTTTCTATAACCTTCCCTAATATACTGCCTGCTAGTGACCTCGGCTTTTCTGTCTCTCAAGCAAACCCACGTCGCTCCTGCCTCAATGCCGTTGCCCCCCACCCACGTTCCCCTTCCGTAGAACGCACCCCTCCCCTGAGCTCCACGCTCACCTGCATCACCTCCTCAGAGAGGCCTTCCCTGAAGAACCCGGAGCACATTGTCCCATCCACTTTCTCCCCAATGCTATTCACATCATCCTTACTTTTAAAAAAATCACGCTAGTAGTTATCACCACCTGGGCTTATTTTTTGCTTGTTGGTTTCTGTTACTTGTTTTCTGACATTTGCCACTCAAGGGTAAGTTCAAAGAGAGCAGACCTTTCAGCTGCTCTGCTCGGCGTCATATTCGCGAAGTCCAGAACAGGATCAAACGCATCTAGCTGCTCCATGAATGTTTTTTTTGAAATATTAAATAATGGGTTAAAATTTTGACACATTTTTCTCTCTTTTCGCTCTGCTCATGCTCTAGGTGGGTAGGCTGTGCTAGAAGATTTTAGAGAGAAGAAAACTGCTCAAGTACCTCTGCCCATTCGTGACCCTAACATCACAAACGGTGCAGGCCCCCGCCGGGCTGTGCTGAGTCAGACAGGGGTTTGGTTTCTCCACCCTTCTTAGCTGGGCTCTCAGGAAGCACAGAGATGTTGCCCTCCCAGAGTCTGAGGAGCCCCCCAGGATGCCTTGCGCGGGAGTGTCCCTTCCTTAAACCTGGTTGTGTTCTTTACAACCTTGGGTGGCAGACGTTTGCACCCCAAAGAGTGGACAGAAGCCCTGAGTATGCTGCAGCGTATTTGCCTAAACATTTCTCTTCCCATTAGTATTCTCTTCTTTAAACACACCATAGTAAAAGCATGTAAGAAGATTTTCTGATAAAATCTCCCAATTGTGAGGTTCACAACCCTCGAAAGAGCATCTGATCCGATAGTGCGTTCCTCTTATCCTGTTGCTGGAGTGAAACACTGCTAATTCATCTTCTCCTGTTAAGAAATGTTAGATTATTCTTTGGGCTCAGAAAATTGGCACATTCTTGAAGTTACCCATGTATATTTGCCCCATTTCCTGCCTGTTTCACACATTCTACATCGCCTGTGGCTAGAAAGGGTGCAGATAAACTTTCACCGTTACAGAAAATATAGCCCCAATAAAACATTTTCTGCCACCCACAGAACAGCAAAGGGCACTCTTCATTTCTAGGCAGAGCATTTTGTAAATTGGAAACATATCAGTGACAATTATCAAGAAATAGTTTTAAAAATGCACTCCTTTCTACAGAGCACAGCAATTCTTCTTTCAAAAAGACATTAACCAAAAGCAAGGCTCTGAAAATGTCATTTGGAGCATGCAATTGAATTAATTTATTTGTTTTATGATATTTTACAGTTAGTCATGTAAGAGCCTTTCACTTTATTTTTTTCGTCTGCTCATTTAGATAATGCTTTAGCTGCCATAAATCCCAACTATGGTGGTAAAGAAACTGCAAAAGAATACCAATATCTTCTAAATATGGCATGGTAATAACAAGGTACCCTGACTATTCCTTGTATCTTTCATCTAAGCACTTGACTTTCACTCCACATGAGAAGTCTTCTCCTTTTCCAGGTAAAATTAATGTTGTGTAATTAATTTTGCAGATGAAAAAATTTGTCAATAAAGGCACATTTAAAAGATTGTGAATAAAATGCCCTAAAGTCTAACCAGTGTCTTAAATTCTCTATTGTTGGGGGATGAAGTGAGTGCAATTATGCCCACTGCCATTTACAATGCCTTAGCTCTTGGGGCAGGGAAAATGAAAATATATAATTTTCGAGAATACTTAAAACTTGGGGTAGATGTATGGATGCAATAAGAACCCCTCCACCCAATGTAATCGTACCAAGTCTAGGATACTGAACTATTAATACTTAGCATTTTTATGTATGGATCAACACTTTTGAGATATTAATCTGACTCTGTCACTTAAATGTTCTATAGCAACACGAAACTGTTTTACTAATTATTTTACATATGAAAATAGCAAAATTTGGTGGAAGTGACACATATGGTGTTCCAAAATTTTTTTGATATTAAGAAATATCTGCTCATTCATTACTCGAGATCATTATTTATTTACCTACAGCACCTTGGCACCTAGAACTCTACGGGATCTATGAATTCCTTAAAATTACATTTAACTTTTAAAGATTCTATCTCATGGAAATAGTTTGCTTTGTGCTTTAAGTGAGCTTATTTTTTCCTTACCTGTAACTGCTCTCTAAGTCCATCCTGGACTTTCCATATGCTAAATTGTGGAGGAAGAAAGATTCATTACCAATTCCCCATCCACTGTTTACAAGTCCAGTCTCAGGAAAAAGAGCAGGTTAATTCCCCTTTTTATGGGAATCCTCTGCACCCTGTACTTCCTTTCTGATATTAGAAATTACACTTATGATCATCTTTCTGGTCTGTAATTTCCATGGACTCAGGACCACTCAGCTTCACTGTGTGTCCCTAGGACCTAGAACAGTGCGTGGCGCATTTGTGTACTCCGTGGCAGTAGCATGCCGTCTGCAGCTTTCACTCATTCAACCAGTACTTATGGTCTCTTATATGTCAGGCATGGTTCTAGCTAATGGGGAATTAGCAGTGAACAAAATAGACAAAAATCCCTGCCTTCATGAAACTGGAATTTTAATGAAAGTTGTTATTGCTATTTTAATACTTTTCCAAGTTTCTTAGCTGACTTTTGATCTATATTTTTCCATCTAAATTTCAAAATAAGGTTCTGGAGTTCCTCAAAAGATACAGGGTATCCTAATTAAAGTAGCATTGAATTTGTAAGTTAATTTGGAAGAAACTGATGTTTTTATATGTCATCTCATTGATTTAATTAGATCTTTCAGGATATTTCACTCAGATTTTAGATGCCCTTGTGTACGTCTGGTAATTATTAGACATTTTATGTTGTATTGTGAATATTTCATTTTCTATCATTTCACTATAGGCGAATTGCACAATTTATTCATTTATTCAGTAAATTTGTTCAACTCTCATTAGTTATCGTGTTTGCCTGGTGATTACATTTGTTGTGCTACCTAGATGAGGCTATCATCTGCTAATAATGGTGGCTGTTTTTCTCTTTTTTTAAAATAGTTACTCTGCTGTTTTTTTCTTTATTTCTTACAACATTGCCTAGGAATTCTATTCTCTGTTAAACAGAAACAGTGAAAATATTCATGCTTGTCTTGTCCCCATTAAGTATAATATTTGTTGTAGATTTTTTATGCGTAATTTTTCCTTAGTTAAGAAAATTCTCTTTATTTCTAATTTGCTGAGAGTTTTTAAAAATCATAAATACATATTGAACAAATGCTTCTTTTGAGGCTACTGATGTAATTACATGATTTTTTTCCCCTTAAGTGTGACAAATTACATTGATAGATTATTTATTACTAAATTATTCTTCCATTTCTGGACAAACATTACTTGATCATGATTTATTTGTTTCATACACTTTTTGATTTAACAGACAACATTTTATTTACATCTGCATGTGTAAGTTAAATAGATGTATAATCTTTTTGTTTTTATATTGTCCTTATCTGTTTTGAAATCAAGATTATATGATTTTCAGGAAATAAGCTCATTAAAAATTTGTGAGGATGTGCAATACATTGTTCAATCAGTTTTCCATTTGGAACATTGTTCAGTTAACCTACTTTTTGCTCTTATAAGTGAAATTTTCTTTTATTTGTATCTTGGAAATTTATGTGTGTGACTCTTGAGGAATAGTTTCTTGACAATAAAATCACTAAGACAAAATTATATACATTTTTAAAATTTTATAAATACAATTGAAATTGCCTACAGAATGTTTCATGCTCCTACCAACATTTTTCCAGTCTTAAATATTATAATTGTTTTGACTTATGTAATTGTTTTGAGCATTTGTTTTATTTAGAGTGAGATCAAGCATTTATTTACCTTTAACATGTTTTCTATAAATTATCTTTTTATATAATTAGCTTTTCTACTAATTCATTGCTTAATCGTGATATATATCTACTTTTTACGAATTGGGAAATTCAGCTCTTACTATCTCATGTAGGCCGTGAACTGTATTTTCAGTTTGCCGTTGAATAATTAAATTACCCCATTCCCTTTCAGTCTGCTTACTTCAAATATTTATACCATCAAAACTATCAATTTTTTTCTCAATTGATATTTATTACCATCATTATTTTGCAGAGAAAAACGTAAAGGCATGGGCAAGTTGATTGGCACTGCCCATGATTGTGCAGCAACAAAGGAAGTGACAGCCCCCAGATTTTAGAGAGGACAAAATGAGAAGGGAGGTTTTGACATGGGGCAACCCACAGAGAGTCTTGGTATAAATGAGAATCTATACTCCAAAATCTGAATCCCTGGCTTCTCAATTGTACTGTGTGCTTTTACATGAAAAAGCAGTCCTGGGCTCTATATATGCAAACAAAAGCTTTTTACTGGATTGGGTTTTTTTCTTTGAGACAGGGTCTCCTTATGTTGCCCAGGCTGGAGTGAGGTGGCTATTCATAGGCATCGTAATTGCACACTGCAGCCTCAAACTCCTGGGCTCAAACGATCCTCCTGCCTCAGCCTCCTGAGCAGTTGGAACTACAGGTGTGTGCCATCATGCCCAGCTGGATTGGGTTTGCTGTTGGTCTTTAAGGTTAATAATAATTATATTTTACTGAGATGACTTAACTGCCCCTATTGAGGCTACTCACACATCTGACAATTTTTCTGTTATAGGTTTTTGTTCTTGTTTATACTTTTGTACCTTAAAATTATGAAAAAAGTCATGCATGCTTGTTTCTTAAACTGTTACGGTTTTATTTTTTACATTTAAACTTTTGATCAAACTGGAATTCTTTTTTATTAAGTAATAAATTGCATGTTAAGCTTTCAAATAGTTTTATTTTCAATTAGTTATCTCAAATTGGTTTATGAAACATAATTCTTCCACTCACACAAAATGAAATTTTATCATAATGTGAATTTCTGTGTTCATTGTGTCTGTGTTCTGTGTTATCCAATAAACAGCCTTTTATTTTATATTCATAAAAATGGAGTAATTTGTATAGCTTGATAATATGTTTAATCTCTGGACATGTTGACCCACTGATGTGATTCTGTATTTTCGAGTTTCCACATGAGGTTTAGTATCACCCTGCCGGCTACCCTCTGCATTGTAATGGGTTTGCATACTGTATCTAAACATAGTTGCACTGTTCATGATCATGGGTTAATGGCTGATTTGGCTGAAAGGTACTGACACTGAAATATAAATACCCCAACTTACAAAAGCTCCTGAGGCTTTAATCCATGAGGCACGTGTTGGTTTATAGCTCATGTGAAATGGGCATGACCATAGCACTAGGACAGGAGCTTGGATCAAGGTTTATGGGTCCATGCCTTTGTCGGTATTTGTCATAGTAATTTCTAGTTCACAGCTATTTACTCTTTGACCCCTCTCCTCAGAGAGGTAGCTCAGACAACTCACCTAATTTCATGGACTGCCCTAAGCTCATTATTAAAGCCTTAAAGCCATAGCATGATGCCTAAACATGTCTGAACAACAGCAGACTGCCCACAGCTGAAAAAACTTTCTCTCTGTGTCTTCATTCACAAACATAGTTTGTGATCTCTAACCCCCAGCACCGTAAGTCAAAGAAGGTTACCTGCATCCTCACTCTTGCACTTGCTCAAGTTACCTGATAGAGCTGAAGGTATCACTAATATCCTACATTTCCTTTTTTGTTTACCTAGGGAAGGGGCATCTCAAACCTGTTATTTCTTGATTAAATGTCCCTTCCATACCATTTGCTTCCAGTTTTGGCTACCCTTCTGCAGTGATTTCCATTTCTCTCTGTCCCCTTGACTGTGAAATAGGCAGAGCCTTCCCTACCCGGCCCCACATTCCTGAATGGGCCTCACCGGCTGCAGCTCACCCTGTTTGATCCGTTCTATGCTAGCATTAAGAGTTATATTTGCCAGCTCAGGATTAATCATCACTGTCTTTTTAAGAACCCTTGAGGGCTTACAATAGCCACTTACATTAAATCGAAACCTCTTGCAATGAGACCCAACACATCGTATACTCGGCTTTAGTCAACTGGTTGCTTCTCTTGCTCCAGAATCAGATATTATTCTCTGATTCCGCTAAAAAAATTCACTTTATAGATATAAACCTTTAATTCCTACTTTAAAGCAATTCTCTCTATCCTTTCCTCTCCTCTCCTTCAAACCTCTTCAAGTTTCACTTAAGCCCTAAAATATTTATCATTTCCACTTTTCCTTGCTGTCCATTTCTGCAAATTCTCTCTGAAAGCATCTACTCATTCTTTATTTTTCATTTATTTATTAAATATCATTTGGCAATATTACACCCCAGGGAAAAGGCTGCTTTAGGTGGTCATAATGCAAACTGATAATAACAATACTAACCAAGAAAGTTACTTCTCTTTCTCATCTTCTGCTACAAGGAAGAGACCTTTGCCACTTCATATTGTTATTTGAGGATTATATGAATTATATATACAGCTGGTTTTTCATATCTATGCATTCTCCACCCATGGATTCAACAAACCTCAGATCTAAAATATTAAAAATAAAAATGTACAGTTGAGTTTGTACTGCACATGTACAGACTTGTTTTTCTTGTCATTATACACTAAACAACACAGTATAACAACTATTTACATAGCATTTACATTGTATTAATATTAAGAATCTAGAGATGATGTAAAGTATACAGGAGGCTGTGCATAGGTCATTTGCAAATACTAGGTCATTTTATATCAGGAACTTGAGCATTCATGGATTTTGGTATCCATAGAGGTCCTATAATGAGGGATACTGTATAAAGTAAATTAGATACAAATTATATACTTAATTTGTATGTTAGAACATATATATGAAGTAATTAGAATATATCTACATATCTATATTGATCATTTATTTATCAATCTCTTTATCAATACTCCCGATGTTTATTTATTTCTTTAGCTATTGCCACCATTGCTTCTCCAAAGTCCAGCCCAAGTCGTGGAAAATAGTACCTGCTTACTTAATATTTTTCAAGTCAGTATTTACTCATCAATGAATGATAATATACCTATGTGATTCCTATGGTAATGTTCTTCATATTACTATATAAGGAATTTGATAAATGTGTAGAATATAGCTGAATAACTTTTTAAATACATATAGTTACAAATTAAAATTTTCCACTATGTCAGCTGCTCAAACTAAATGGCTTACAACTCTAATAGTAATGGATAAGTGTCCCCATTAATAATTAACAAGATAATTACAAACACTTAAAATTGTTTACATGGTACAGCACCATCACAAGTTAAAAACCAAGTTATTTTTTTCAACTGCAGTTGTATTCTGCATTTATTAATATGCATATCTATGAAAATTTTAGGAATAAAATCATTTGATAAATAAAAATGTACCCATTATGTTGAAACTTTAAATGCATCTGATGAAATGACATTTAAAACTGTATTATTTGATTAATTCTTCTGAAGATAAATATATAGGCTTAATCTCCAAGTATTTCTAAATTAAGCTTTTTAAATCATTTCACCTTAAAGGCAGATACCCTTCTATATGATTTTTTAAATATGAATTCTTCTATGAAGAATTTGAGACTTCTTGCAGTTTTTTCTAAGTTAAAGCAAATTTCTAAGCAATTAAAGAATAAAAATAGAAAATAAAAGTAGTCAAATATGTAAAACATACATGTTACAATATCTAAATAAAGGCTTTTATCAGTATAGTAAATAAGAAAAGATGGTTTCATGTACCTTGTCATTGATAGAAATGTGATTTTTTGAAAAACAGGAAGACAAAATGTCATCTTAGATTTTCTGGCAGCCTGAAATGTCTGCCCTGGGTGTAATCACAATGTGAAATAATTCTTCTGCTTCATTTCTATATGTTTTGTGACATATTTGTTGTTTTTTAAAATAATTTTTATGTATCTACTCCCCCAAGCAAGAAATAAAAAGTATGTTGCTAATTTTTAAATTAATTTTACTATTACAATGAAGTCTCTAGAAGTGCCAAAAGTTGTTTATCTCCTTTGCGGAGTCAAAAAATGTATTCTTTTATGATTAATTGTTAAAATTCAGTTAAAATATTTAAAATGCTATTCCAAGCCTAGAAGTTACTTAACTATGTTATTTTAAAAATCATAAATTTCTTCAAACTCTAAGGTAAGACATTCTTGAAAACACACTTAGATTATTAGATTTTAGATGGACATTTATTGATTTTTTAAGTAGTAAATTTCAACATTTGAAAATGTAGGCACATTCTATTCCTATTCCCAGATATCGGTGCTCTTTTTCTGTATTACATATTGCTCTACTATTACTCTAATTTTTGATGACTTAATAAGTTTGAAAAAACAACTGATAGCTGATTTTCACATTCTTGAAAATATCATTCATCTTAGACAGTAGGTGTGGTCACACTTTAACTATCATTCAATGTTGAGGATGGCCAAGACTTGAGTAGTACAATTTATAGTGAATAAAAACCACCCAAAAACCACCTGCGGGGGGTTAGTAATAAATAAAACAAACAATGAAGCAAACTAAAACCAAATGCAATTTAACTTACCCCATATGCAAAGATTCTGATTTTATAATTCAGGGATAGGTCAATACTGGCATTTCTAATGTGTACAGTTTATCATGCTAATATAGATGGTTTGTGGACCACAAGTTTTCAGAAACATTAGTTTTAGCTAAGAAAGTTTCTTTTTAATTTTGTCATCAATCTTCCTTGCCAAGCAAACATATGTTTTATAATTATTCCCACACATTTTACTTAACTAAGCCTTAATGTTGAGTACACAAGGCTTTTTAAAAATCACTCACCAGGCTCCATGTTGTCAGGAATTCTCTGGAAAGATACTCTTCTTCTTTCAGTAGCTTACTGCATAATTTTAAACATTTCCTTAATCAATAATGACAACTATTTTAATAACTGCTTTGAGTGGTAGTTTTACTGGTTTTGAGTATATTTTTAAAATAAATTTAAAATTTAATTAATACACAGATGGATCATGAAAATGAACTATGAATCCAGGGTTATGATTAATCTAATTATTTGTACCTGAGCTATAATTTAAAAATAAAAGACAAAAGTCTCAATTTATGTAATCTAAGAAAATTAGTACAATTAAAATTTAAATAACTACATATTACAATAGAATTCTTCTATGTGTGTATTTTTTCCTTCTAAACAGCCGGCAACATTTTGTACATTCTCAGGTGCATCTGTCTATGCAGTGGTGAGAGGAAATTAGAATCTTCCCAGCGCTTATCCACCCTTTCCAGGAGGGGAAATGAAAGGTCAGAGCAGCGATTTGCTGACTAGGAGAGTCAGCGTAATGGTGGCTCTCAGCTAATCAGAGATTTCTGGTCAGGAGAAAGTTCACTTCTAAAAGGCAAAGTCCTTGGAGACTGGCTAGGTTTGTTAAAAAATAATATGGTTGTTCCTTTGTTTTTTTCTTTCCTTATACAAAAATCTAGTCCATAGATAACTGTAGATCCATTAGTTTCAATTTGGTAAAATCCCAATGTTTTGAAGTACTCGGTAACAAACAATTACTGAGTGAAATAATATAATGATAAGTTATGAAAGTGAAAGGCAAAATAATACAATGATAAATGGGCGAGAGGAATTTACACATGGTACATATAAAAATGCACAGAGCTAAAAAGCAAAATAGCTTTTATTTACTTAAAAGAAAGTATGTGTAGATTATTTTGTATATGTTAGTTAATTAGTCTCAAAAGAGCCCCATGAAATGTGTATAATTATCCCCATTTTAATATCAAGAAAACTGAAATTCAAATAGATTAACTCACTCCAGTTTGCATGAACGGTAAATGTTAATTTCAGCCAGTGGTCCAGTTCTGTGGCTCCAAGATTTGTGCTCTCTATTTAGGCCACACTTACCTTGTGCTTCTCACATTCCGTGTGCTCTCCTTAGTGCTGGAATCTTGCCATTATCCTTATTTTTCAGGTGATACAACTGAAGCTTAGAGAAATAGAGTGACTTGTCTAAGGCCACTTAGACTGGTGAAAGAGCAAACCAGTATCCAACCCTAGAGTTCATCACACACCTGTTCTGAATCCTGGCATGGCCTATTAATTCTACACTATGGCCAGCCTTGTGTGGAAGATGGAAAGGAGAAAACTGAATCCTTCAAACATGTTTTAGGGAGGTGAACTCTTATCATTTGCTTGGTTTTTGTGGATGTCCATGCCCATCTTGTCACAGAAGCTGATGGCTTGTCATGGTATAAATTGTTTTCCCATCACCAACTGAGTAGGGAGCTTACCACATAAAAGAAACACTGCTGGTAGAAATTCCAGTACAAACTTACCAGCTTGGAAAAGAAAGACAGCTTATAAATTTCCAACTTCAGAATGATGAGTTCCTTGACTCAATCAGCTTAGAATAGTGGAACATCATAGGGAAAGTAAAATACAAGCTACAACTTGCATGTGTAGAAGAAGTTGGCTAATTAATTCAAATTTTTGTTAGCTGGCATTTTAAAGGCCCAGTAGCAATCTTTGTGTACCCTTAGAGAATGTGATTGTAAACTTGGTTTTAATCACGTGTTAGTATTCTGCTTTTTTAAAAAAAGAATCAACTAAATATTTTATAAACGATAAATTATGGGGAGGCATGCTGGCATGCCTGAGTGATGTGTCTGCCAGAGATATTAGGCAGCAGGTCATTAGTAAGAGGCAGTTTCCAGAAACATGAAGTTTGGCCTTATGCATGAGATAGTGCTTCATTTATAAGATCGGAGTTTATATCTAGCTCTTGGATAACCACATGAATCTGTGTGTCTATTTGTAATCTGCCTGGGCTGGGAGGCCAGAAACCAGGTTTTGAGGTTACTTCTCAGCCAATGAAGGTAGCAATTACTTGTGCATTTATGCCACAAGTATTGTTGAGCATTGAATTTAGGGCAAACACTTGCTAAGGCTGAATATGCTAAGCTCTAAGAGATACGCATTCTTGGAGACGTAGACTGTCTAATGAAGTGGTCGGTAGTGACAGTTAACAACCTAGCAGAGCTTAGCATAGTTAGCTTATCTGGAATGCGGGAAAGCGCAGCGTCTACAAGAGGACAATCTTAACAACATGAGCAATCTTTTAAATTCCACATACATAGGAAAATATCTTTTTTGTTTTTAATCTCTGTAACACTAATCAACCACAATGCCTTGTACCACACAGTAGGGGTTCAATACATACATATTTGTGTAATTTACATAAATTCATACTTGCCTATATTTTTTAAATGTCAAAAGTGCAAGATATGCATAAAGTAAAATTAAAATAAAACCCCATCCTTTCTTTTCATGGTAATTTTGTTTCAAGCAGAAACAGTAGTGAAAATTCAATAAATTTGGGGTCGAAACCAATTTTTTCCTCTATAATGAATCATTGGGGAGGTAAAAAGAAATGCTTTGAACACAGGGACCCATGTCTGCAGGACTGTTCTCCAGCCATGCGAATGACACAACCTATCCTCATCTTTGCTTAAACCAAACAGTCCTGCTGGCAGGTACATCCCTCACATGGAGACTTACTTAACAAAGCGCAAAACCTGCCATAGAAAGTGAAGAGGGCAAATTACTTGAATAATTTGCACCTTGGGAAAATTAATAAGAATTAGTAATCTTATAAATAGCACAATAAGTCACTTAAGTGCTTTTAACTAAAGTAATTTTTCTGCATCACTTCCGGATTCCAGTTGTCTGAAGCTCGCCTCTGTGTGCGCCCTTCCCCTGGTGTCATCTAACTTTCAGGTTTGGGTTCAGCATTCTTCTCACCAGCAGCCACACTCGGTGTCCTCAGCAAGTTCCACATCACCTTTATGTCCTCAGGGAAAGGAAGAGTTAGCCTGCAACAAGATCAAGAAACAGAAAAATGTTTTAGAAAAGCCCTTGGTTTGGCTAGGAAGTTCACACAAACAGAACTTCTGTTGCCTCAGTTAATTCTTAAACCCAAATGTTAATACATTGAATAAGAGGGAAAGATCACGTATTACCTGACCCACTTTTTAGTGAACTTCTTTTGAGATTATTTGGGCTAAAGGAGCATCTCCAACAATTCCCTCACCCTCCCTCCCCAGCCCCATACTTTTGCTTCCTTTTATTTTCTTTCCATTCATTAGTCTTGGGTGGTGGTGGTTACTGGTGTTTTTCTGTCTGTTCTTCCTCCCCCCCCATTCCTTTCTTTCCTCTTTTTTTTTTTTATAATATGAAGATTTCTTTTTATTATTATGGGGAAAAGTTGTAACTGTGTGCCTGAGTGACAGCACACATCTTATCCAATGGTCCAATAACCTCTGGACCCCAACTGTCCCATTCCACTCTGCCATGTCATAACCCACCTCTGTGTGTGTGTGTGTGTGTGTGTGTGTACATGTTTCTTTTTTAGTGAAATTTTAATTTAATAAAGTGAAAATTTTCAGCATCTTTTTTTTTCTAAGCAACCTATGATACTTTATAAATACCTTCTATTTACCAAAACAAACCCATATCATTTTCATAATAATTATCTTTCAGGTAAGAAAAAGTATTAAGGTCACTAATCTTGATCAGGTCCATGTTATCAATCAGCACATTATTGATTATTCAATCAATTTCCAGCTTGAGTATAAAGAAAAAAGAAATAGATTTGGTAGAATTTTCCCTTGAATTTCTAGAAATGCTCATGAATTTCTAATTGCTCAGATCTGTGCTGACTCTGACTGAAGATTCATGACAGTTCTGCAAATGTCACATGTGAAAAAATATCTCATTTTTTTTATAGTCAACCTTTCTAAAGTTTACCCAGAGTATCACTTTTATCTGCCATTTTGGGAAGGAGAAAGCACTGATTCTTCCCTTTGGTACGATATTAATAGAAGCCCCTTTTCTTGGCGTCTGAATGAATTTTAGGTGGAATAGTTTCTCGGCTTACTTGTTTCATTTATCTTGATGATGTGCTTTTCCATCCAGGTAATGGCCTTCCAGACAGGGATCGAGGAATACAAACAGGTTGTACCTGCGGTTCCCTTTGCGGGGAGTCTCTGTGTCCATAGCATTTCTTCCTTAGGCTCAATATTTTATGAAAATGCCTTTCAAGAAAACTAACAGTTGCCTTTTTGGTTTTAGGAAAACCCATTCTCGGATTTCAGCTAATCTGGTTGTCGTAAATTTGTTTAATATAGTTTCTCTTTTAGCATCTATTTTTAGACCTAAGTTATTTGAAACCCAGTCATACTCTGGCACTTTTGGCCCCACTAAAACTTCCCCTGCCTGAATGGTGGTTTGAGATAAAGTCTGCTTGTTCCTCAGCCTACTGACTCCAAACCCAACACACCCCATAGCTGTTGGTCGTAGCAAAACCTAATGGCCAATACCAGAGTCATGTGAATAAGTTCTCCTTTGAGCATGTTTTCTTTAAACTACCAAATCCACAAGCCCCATGGGAAAGCCTAAGGGAGGATGCCCACGGGCCTTAATAAAGCTTTCATCCCACAGCATGGTGTTCTCTCTCTCTCTTTCTCTCTCCATCTCTGTCTCTATCCCCCCACTAGCTAGACAAGCTTCCTTCTGCCTCTGGACCTCCTCTTGGCCTCTCATCATCACTGCTGACCTCTATGGGAACTGCCAGTGATAAATTTCTTTTTTTCATGCATTTTAGTTTAACTTCCTCATTGTATCTCACCTGGCACTCACACCTGAACCTAACTCCCCTGTCAGGGCTCTCCTAGAGAGTGGAGAGAGACTTCTCCAGACAGAGAACTCAAGACCAAATTAGAAAGAAATCACAACAATAAAAACCACAGCAATAATGAACATGGACTTCTCATTTGTTGCTATGAGCTGAAGAACTGAAGAGTATCTGGTTTTCCCACGTAAAAATAACTTGAAGTTCTTTTCTCTGCACTAGAGTTTGAATTCTCTCAAGTCTGCTTTAAAACAACTGCAGTATGCACTGCATCTCCGTTATTCTTACTAAAGTGAAATATTATTCAGACTGTGCTGGCTGGTAAATGTTCTAGGAATGTGATGTAAATGTTCTTCCTGGAAACGACCAATCCATTTCTGTAAGACTTTAAATTATAGTTGCAATCCTTTCTCCTCACTCATTTGATAATGTATCTCTTCTCACTTTCTTCTATTCATTAATTTTTTTCTCTCCTATTATTTATCATCATGGTCTATGACTGTTGTTTAACTCTCTGAGGCTATTTATGCCATTTGCATGAATAATGCTACATAAAATAAAATAGTACCACACCATAGATTAAGGAAACTCACTTTATAATATATGATTAATCATAAATGGCTACTCTTTCTATAATAAATTAATACAAAATGTGCTTAATCATATGTTATGTAGATATGTAATGCATAAATAATTTTCTATGCTTCACTTTAATCCACATTTTATACCAAGTTGCATTACCATCTATAAAATGCTTTTCAATTGTACCTAGCCAATCGAGGCCACATAATACTTATTTCAAGGAGAACAATTTGATATTTTAACATTAAATATTACATCTCAATGGCAGTAATAAGAGTTAATAGGATTTAGTTTCTTTCTAATTATTTTGATCATTTCTAGGCAAGCAAGTTTTTCATAAATTAAAGCATGGCTTTAATTAGAAAAAGTTGGGGTGTAATATTTAATGAAGATGTGAACTTAGAAATTTTAAGACCTAAGCTTAAGTTCCAGCACAATGTGTGAATGTCAGTTACTTTGCATCTCAGAGTCTGGGTGACTTGGTAAAATGGGAGTAACACTAATGTCCCTCCTTCCTGCATGATGAGACTACTGTATTTATTTAAATATTTACTGTGCATCCAAGCATGCAATGCAATATGACTTTAGATATTTGTTATATTTTAAAGCATCATATACATGCAAGGTACAGTTAGAATTGATTCCAAGTCTCTCTCAAAAACAAATGCACATTCATTTACATTTGCCTACACATACTCTCAGCCTGTCCATAAGAAACGAATGTTGCTCTCTGCAAAAGAGCTGAGCTATTATTAATAAATCCCTTTACAATGTAATTAGTAACGGTGCAAATCTGTGGCGCTTGTTTTTTGGTTCTCTTTCCTCCCTTTCCCAGGCCCCTTGTTCTCTTTGAGATGCTAGCAGGAGGCTCTGCACACAGTAAATATTTGCTAACTTGCAGGAGATTCTGAACACAGTAAATATTTGCCAACTTGTTTGATTTGTGTTGGTTCCCACAGATTTTTTGCTGCTTTTCCAAGCCACTCATGGTGCCACCTTAGCAGCCCCTGGAAACTATATCAGACATTGGAATGCCCCCTCTGCCCGTCCATCTCTTGTGCTTTGATCCCAGTCTACCAGCAGCTCAGGAATAAAACAGAAAACAAACTCACTGTAAGTTATTCATAGTTTAACTCTATGATTGTAACCACTTCTGTAAACTGTGTAGGCAACAGTCAGCCTTTCTGGGGCCATACTTATACACATTATAAAACTATTATGCAATCCTCTCATGGAATGAATTAGGACCTTCACATTAACTAATGATGATTTTCAAGTAACCATACATTGGTAGAAACCATAAGAATGTCCCAAGGGAAACAGCCAAGGCTTCTCAGTTTGGACATATTTTTCTGTGAGTGATTATACCCTGGGGCCCAGCCTCAGCACCAGGAGGACTTCCTTCTCACCCCTTATGTTGGTCAGGAGAGGCTGTGCTTGTGCAGTGGTAGTAGCCCAAGTCTCAGGGTTTTACCCATGATGCTCTATTTCTCACTCACACAATCTAATTTGCAGGGGGTGGGAAGGGGGAGGGAAGTAAGGTGGGAAGTGACCAGGAAGAACTCTTCTCAACATGGTCATCCCAGGCCCAGCATGGGGAAACTGCATCACCAGAGCATCACCATTCACTGTGGCAGAGGGCAGAGAGGCTGGGAACCATGTAGGTCCTCTCCTTGCCTTGGACACAAATGACAACCACCACCACTTCCACATAGAATTCTTGGTAAGAATTAATAACATGCCACCTGCTGGGGATTGGTTGTCTCCTCTGTGGCCAGTAAGGAAGGGAGAACTGGACAAGGGAATACTGGTGCAGTTTACCCCTTCTCCCCTCCCACCCAGTAAGAGGGGGTACGGCGAGACCCCAGGCAGCTGGGATGTACCTACTCGGTACGACCTGTCTTAGTAACTGCCCCCAGTCCATTTCCACATCCCTTCTCACTTCACCACTGTTCTCATGCTCAGATCCTCCATGGAGTTGGCGTGAGGGCCTGCAGAGCAGCCAGGACCACCACATACTTCTGTCCGTGGTCTGGGCCCACATTAGGTGCTGCCCCCAGGAGATGATAGACACTTGTGGGTTGTTACTGGGACACTATTTGTCCGCGTTTGTGAAGACAACAAAGGCCCATTTCTTCCATTCTTTCCAGTAACAACTGTGTTTTGCATGGGAGGTGCAAAATAGTGTTTTCCCAGCTTTCTGCTGGAAACTAAAAGGATTTTGAACAGGCATCCCAATGGAAGAGGGGATTGCCCCACTTAGACTTTCCAATGTTCAGGGACATAGGGAGTTTGGATGGCCAGGAAGTTTCCTACTCACCCACCTGATGCCTAAGCTTGGGAGTGGTGGTGGTCATCATAATTGTAGCATGTGTTCCCATGTGTGACAGTGACATCCTCTGATACTGACTTTTGAACTTATGGCTTGCAAACTTGCAGAAAGACATTTTTAGAAAGTAAAGATCAGGCCTATATATTAATATCACCATTTTAGCTTAGAACTGTGTTTTAACCCTGATGATGTGAAATAAGTAGGAATTTCAGGCATGACTGTTTATGTCTTAGACTGGGGACCTAAAACTTAATACATAGTATTTATGGCATTGTGTAGAGGATTCCCTTCAAAATGATCCAAAAGTAAAAGGGCTCTAATTTGCTTGGATATATGGAAAGATCTTAAGCCCACAGACGAGCTGAATAGGGCTGATTTACTTGCAAGTGTAGACCAGTCTGTGGCTCATACACATGAACAACTTTTTATTTTTTGTCTCCCAAGAGATGATTTTCTCAATTTTGAAACTTCTTAAGGTTTGAACTAAAAAAAAAAAAAATTCTTTCAGCATTTACAGGTTAGCTAAGTTAAAAGGAAACAGAAAAATAGAGAGAAAATTCACAGTAGTGAGTATTAATATGATGCTTCCCCCAACAAGGTACTTTCAGAACATGTTCTCTCATTAACCATTTCTAAGCTGAAAATATATTTAACTGTCTTACCCTCTCCTGCATTTCATGTATAAATGTCAAAACCTAGAACTATCCTGATTCTTCACATAGGTAAAGAGTAGCTTTTATAATTCTAGAGTGTATTCATTTCTATACCTAGCAGGGATCAGCAGTAAGTGTTTAATTCCTCATGGGGATTATTCCTCCAGTAGAGCACAGAGCCATGGGCCAAAGAGGAAGGATCCGTTACAAACAAAGGGTGGGAGGAGGCAGATGGCAGGCCAACACGGCAGGAATCTGTGACTTGAATAATATTGATTTTTTTCAAGATTCTACAATTTCAAGTTTTAAAAATTAATGCTTTTAATTTTCTTTTCAAATTTAAACTTTTTATGGCCATCTAAAATAGTGAATATTGCAAATACAATATGAAGACATCTTAACAGGAACATTTTAAAGCATTTTCATTATTCAAAAGAAGATGCTGTGAAACTACAATCTGAGAGAACTGAAATGTTAGTGTTGACAGCAAGTTGAGCTTATGTGGTCCCTATGAACACATTAATGCAAGATGGTTGTAAACCACGTGGGAACAGCCTGCCTGTCAGCCACAGTTCGATCTATCAGAGGACAATCTCCCAGGCTACCTCAACTATCTATTTTAACTCAATATTAATTTTAAGAAATAATGCCACAAATAGCCACAGGATTATCTCCAGAAATACTTTCCTTTCAACATGAACTTGTTTTACTCTTTAAGATTCCAGAATATTTGCTACAGTTTTCTGAAATGAATGAGCTTGGTTTTCTTAGTCAAGCTTGCTGTGCCATATGATTCCATGTTCCGGCACTTGTTTCCATGGAACCTGGCCTAGTGCCTGGTGCCCACATGCGGTCCCCGCTGAAGGACCGAATGAGCATCCTGCATGTGTCTAATTGATAGGGCAAAGCTGGGCTGCCAGGCCTTGACTGTGGATCACAGCACACGGCTGCAGCTTTAGCAAGTGTTGTTGAGGAAGGTCTAAGTGATTCCTCGAGGTGATGTATTTGCTTTGAACATAAAATAAACTGCCATTTCTTTTTCTGCAAAGGCTTGTTTTTTTATGAAGGCTCAACTATCAGTGCTTTAACAAAATGGGTAGAAAATGAACTGTGATTAACACAGCATGTTGAGCTGTGAATAGCTAAATCTCTCATTCATAATTTCTTTGTGTTAACTTGGTTACTTTCCAAATTAACTAAATTTCTAAATTAAAGTCCTTTTAAAATATTTAGCTATCACTTATAAAATTCTTACTATGTATTCTCGATGCTGTTCTAAGTATTTTGCATGTATTAGTTTATCTATTCATTACAACAATTAAGAGGTCAATGCTGGCATTGTTCACACCTCATAGAAGAGGAAACTGAGGCACAGGGAAATCAAGGCAGTTGCCTAAGGTCAAATTTCTCATGAGACATGAGGCCAGGGTTCAAACTAAAGTCTGGCTCCAAGTCTGTGCTTGTAACCCAAATACCAGGGTTCATAGATGTCATTATAATTCACGGTATTTGGCCCAGGGGATGATTCCTGGAAAGATGTTGAGGGAGCCAAGGCCTGGGGAACATGTAGTGTTAACATTCCCTCTCCTTCCTGCCCTTTCCCTTTGCCATGACTTCACTCAATTGACATCCCCTGCTGCCATGTTGTTCTTTCCACACTTACCCACCAAACAACCCATTTCTTTGCTCAGACTCCCTCTTATTCCCATCTTCTTTTCTGTGATGGACTGCATGCTGCATCCTCCCAAAATGTATATGTTTAAATCCTCACTCCCAAGATGATGGCTGTAGGAGGGGGTGCCTTTGGGAGGCGATTAGGTCATGAAGGTGGAGCCTCATGAATGGGATTAGTGCCCTTATAAAAGATGCCCTGGAGGCCTCTCTTGCCCCTTCCACCATGTGAGGACACACAGAGAATGTTACCATTTATAAACCAGAGAAGGTTACCATTTATAAACCAGGTCGCTTGCCCTCAGTAGAGTCCAAATCTGCTGAGACCTTGACCTTGGACTTTCCAGCCTCCAGAATTGTGAGAAACAAATGTTTGTTGTTTAAGTCATCAAGTCCACCAAGTCTATGGTATGTTTGTTATAGCAGGCTAAACTGACTAAGACATCTCCCTAGCCTGAAACGCCCCATCCCCAAGTTTCTTTTGTCTCCCTGCCCCAAGTGTTCTCATATTCTGCTTCCATTTAGGGAATCAGCACACTAGGAGCTGCAGCCATCCAAAATTTCTTCCATTCCAAGTATCGTAATCATTCCTAAAGGAGTCAGGGTCAGGTTATGGCAAAAGAGGGTCTTTGGAATAGAGCAATGGGTCATCCTCTGTGGCTTCAACTGATAGTCTACCCTTAGCAACAGACTCAGATGAGGACCTAAAGGACAGACTCAGAGGGTAAGAACTCCATATGGTGTGTGATGGGACCAAGGTTATGAATGAGTCTTAGAGGCCACAGCAATTAGCAAAAAAACACAAAGGAAAATATAACTGGTCTCCACAGAAGTCCTAAATTTAGGTTTAAACATTAAATTATATGATAATAAAAACAGACTTGTCTATGGTTCAGGGGAATAAGACATGGCTTAGTAACCTGTGAATGAAACATCTCATTGGGTGTGAGAATTACAAGTAGTTTTATTTTCTTTATTTATATTTTATTTTTGTATCCATTGCTCCTTTTATCCCCAAGATTTTTTCCAATGATAAAATATTAGGTTTTGTATTAATTCTTCGATTAAAATTATCTGGACTTTGTATAGCACAAGGAATGAGTCAATACTACTTTTTCCGTGTGAATAACGAATTGTCCATGCATTATTTGTTGAAAATAACATTCTTTTCCTCATGTAATTACAGTGACATAAGTCAAATACATAAGATGTATGGGTCTATTTCTGGAATCTTACTTGTGTTCCATTTTCCAATATGTCTGTCCCCTAGCCTCTACCATACCATCTCGATTACTAGAACTCTATTGATTACATAGAGCCAAATAATAGTTGAAAGGACTACAAGACTACATGGGGTACATGTATATTAGGCTTTAATAAAGGATCTGGGACAGCAGAAGAAAGAAGGCACACGGAAAGGTCAGAGAGGTCCAGATCTTCCAGGGACAGCTCTTAAGGCTTTTTTCCAGTTACACAGCATGCACTTTATCTTCAAAGTCTGAACTACCACGTGGAGTAACAGATACCTGGTCTCAGGGTAGCCAGTGCACGAGCTCACTGAGCATGTTTCATATGAGTTGGCAGGATGCTCTGCTCAGGTCTCCCAGGATGAAATCAAGGTGCCTTCTTCTGAGGACTAGAGCCTCTTGCAAGGTCACCAGGTGTTGGCAGATTTCATCTTCTCAGCTGTGGGTACTCAGTTGTGGGACTGAAGTCCCGGTTCTTGTTAGCCATCAGCTAGAGATTGTTCTCAGCCTCTAGTAGACCTAGATGCTCCATCAGCAGCTCAGGACATAGCCATATGCTTTCTTCCTGGAGGCTGACAGGACTCTGTCACTCTGAGTTCTTCATCTGTCTTTTAAAGGGCTGTGTCATTACATCAGGCCCAACTGGATGGCCTCCATGTTTTAATATCGACTGACTTGGAACTTTAATCACATCTGCAAAGTCCCTCCACAGACGTACCTGGATTCATGTTTGATTGAATAACTCAGGGGCAGGAACATTGAGGGGGCAGGAAGGTGGTGTCAGGAACATCATCAGAATCCCCCTTTCTCCTGGAGCCTCTCCTGGGTTGGTGTGCAGCGCTACAGCATCTTTGCCCTGTGTCATCTTGTCTAAATAGCTTTCAGGTTTGCTTAATCTATTTTCTTGACTCTTTCTACCTCTCCATCCTTTCCCTGATCTCCTTCCCTTCTGGAATAACATCTCTGCTAAGCAACCAATATAAGCCAATAAGTCTTTTTCCTCATCATTTTTGGTCATTAAAGACAAATTCACTTTGTCCTAGGACTTCTACATTTATGCCAGTTTTTCCCAAGACTCATTTAGGCATTTCCGCCAATGCTGGTTTACTCAACAAATATGCTGTGTCATCAAGTGAGTGCTGTTTGAAAATCGTCTGACTATATGTTTGGATGCACAAAATGTTGCATTCCCCAAGATAGTATTGTAGGGGTAGCTGCCATCCCCAAATGTACCTTCCTTTGAATGTACCAAAGAGATCACTTAGGCACATTAAGCAAACATATGGGCTATTAGTGGTAGATATGCGAGCCTACCAAATCACCTGTAAACTAAGATTGCTTTAAATTTTCCAAATATTCTTTATCTTGATTATTGTCTTACACCACCCAAAACATGGTCTATAGACTTTTAGACACACAGTGCTACAAGAAGCATGCAAAAATTTCTTCACATTCGTTGTACTCCAGTTGGAAGTGAGAAAGGTAACATAGTGTAAGTGGTAAGAAGTGAAGGTGACCAGCATTTGTTGAATTCCAGACCCTAACTACGAATTAATAATATTAGCTATTTAATTTTTAAAATATTTTTGGTATGTAGATGGTCTTAATTTATTAATGAGTAAATTAGAGTGAAAAGAGATTAAGTAACAGGCTGAAGCCTAAATTTGTATTTAAGACTGTTGGCTTCACAGCCAATTCTCTTACTTTGATTGTCACTTTACTCACTGATTCAGTTTTTTCATCTAAAAAATAATTGCTAATAATCCCACATGCACAAGAATGTCGTGAATATGAATTAGAGGATGTCAGTGTCAGAGACACACAGTAATTGCAAAACAGTTCTTGTCATATCAGATCTGTCATATCTCCTCTCTAAAATACATTTAGCCTAGGAAAATGGCATGAGATTTCAGAAAAGTATCTATAATGTGTGTTAATGAAGATCCAGTGGTAGCCAGAAAATCAATATATGACATACTTTTTCATTATGATGTGTTGTGATGGTTCTATTTGCAATGTTTCATGGAGGAAGCTATTTTAGTGCTTATCAGAGTTGTTGGAAAGGCCCTTTGGGACTGTTAATGCTTAAGTTTCTTCATTAACTAGAAAGATGAAAATCTGCCACTGGGCACTAAACATATTTTAACAAATCACTCAAAAGGATAAGGTCACTTCTCCAGTTTTCTTCTCTAACACTTGAGTGTTTCAGTGTGATGACTTAGAGGGAAATGTCTATTCCACTCACCAAAACTAAGAACTTGCTAAATAGAAGTTAGCCCAGCAGTGCCTCATTAAAAAAAAAAAAAATTAAAAAGCCCTATCATTTATCCGCAACCCAAACATTCACTGAGTTCCTGGGATGCCTCAAGTCTTTCTGCCAAAATAGCTTGCCATGTATCAAATTAATGATCTCCACCTTAAATCTGTTCCTTCTCTGGCCTGGTCTGTCATAGCTAGTATCACCTACCACCTAACCACTCAAGCTGGAATTTTGTGAGTGGTTTTTAACTCCCCCCTTTGCTTCACCTACAGTACTAAATAATAAATTTACATTTTTTATTTTTTGGTAGTTTCTCAAGTGAGTTAACACAACTAAAACCATATTTCTGGTGTCCTTAGTTAGAGGTGCAATGTCCTTTCTTTGGATGGCTACAAGGGCAGCTTACTTGATCTTCACACCCTGGGCTTGCCCCTGACTTCCACCCTCCGCAGTGCAACTGGGATGATTCTTCTGAAGTGTAAATGACCACAGCACTGCACTGATAGGGCACTTTAATGCCGACCACAGAGTCCCTGTCACAGTGGAGTCACACAGTAAAGATACACTCAGTAGCATGATGAACCAATCAATGAGAATAGACCACATTTCAGTATGCTGACTTTCACAACCCCACTCAATGATGAAAGTATGTCTATTCCCTAACTTCAGAGATAATTCAGGGATGAAGATATAGAATTAATTGTCATCAATTATGTAGCTGGATGTGAAGGTCATCGTAGTGAGTATGATTGACTAAGAAGATATAAATGTTTCTACAAAAAGGAGACACCCACGATTAGCCACCAAATCACTTCCTACTTGATTCTGGGATATTATATCATAAGCTTATAAGTTTGTGAGGCTTTATAATTCACAGAGAAATAGCATGTATCTCAATTCACTTGAACCTTATAATAATCCTGTGGAGTGGGGTTCATTTTACAGTGAATGCAATTTATGCCCAGAAAGGTTTAGTGAGTTGTCCAAGATATTATGGCAAGGATTTGGAAGAGCCTAGTCTTGATTTCTGAGGTGAGGGGATCTCAGAGTGCAATAGACTGCATTGCCTTTTTTGTGAGAGTGCTATAGGTGTTGACTTCTGCACCATCTGGTCACATTTGGAAAGAATACTGTGTACCTGGCATTGTACTTGGAGCTGTAGGTTAGAGATGATCATGGCCCTGCTCCTCTGCACTTAATCTGAAGAGAGGAGGGAATAACTAAATATAGCACAATGTGCCAGTATCATAATAAAGGTATGCATAGGAGATTGCAGAGCCCAGAAAAGAACCAGTGGTGATAATAGAGGGGGAAATGTAGACGAAGGCAAAGTACTGTCTCTCCACCTGACGAACCAGCCTCCCACAATGTCCTTCTCCTTCCACGTCCTTCATTCATGCAACAAATATGTTCTGAGAAGCACATGAGACTGGTGCTGTCCAAGGTGCTGTGAAATAGCACTAAACTAAAGAATCAGTATGAGGATAACTCATTTCCTTGCCTTTTCCAGCTTCTTTCTGGAGGCGTCCTGCATCCCTTGGCTTGTGTCCCCCTCTTCCTTCTTCAAGACCAATAATAACAGCATCTTCAAATTTCTCTCTGACCTCTACTTTCATGTTCACATATTCTCGGTGACACTAACTGCCTCCTTCTTTCCCTTATAATGACCCTTGTGATGAGATTAGACCCATCTACATAATCTAAGGTAATCTCCCCATCTCAACACTCTTAGTTACATCTGCAATGTCCCTTTTGCCATGTAGGGTGACATATTCATAAGTCCCAGGTATTAGGATATGGACATTGTTGAGGGAGGGCATTACTCTGCCTCCCACGTACATGGAGGGAGTGTAAGAGAGGTGCACACAGCTCACCTGGGATGTGTGTTCTGGGCAGATTGAATCCACAGTGCAGGGATTCTGAAGTAGGATTGTGTCTAAGAGCTAGAGCACAGCAAGAACTCCAGCATGGCTGGTTGAGAGGGAGGACAAGGAACAGGAAGACAAGATGAGTCCAGACAGGTAACATGGGGCTGGTTAGCATAGCACATTCTAGGTCATTGTAAAGATTTTGGCTGTAATTCAAAGGATTTAAAGTAAGATGGGACAACAATGGAAGATTTTTAGCAACTGATTGGCATGTTTATATTTAAGTTTTAAAATGCTAATCTGCATAATGCCTTGAGAGGAAGCTGTGGAGGGGCAGTTGTGGAAGCCAGGTGACCAGAGAGGAGATAATTTCCATACGCCAGCTGAGAAATGATGGTGGCTTAGGCTGTTGTTCCCATACTGGTGGTGGGAATAAAAGAAGATCAGTCCAGGCTATGAAGGTTTTTAGCCTGACAAACTGACAGGATGTGTTGACGACAGGATGTGTTGATGATCCAATATACTTTTGGATACAGGGAAGACCAAGAGTTCAGTTGTTGGTCTGCTAAATTTGAAATGCCTATTCGTATTTCAAATAGAAATGTTGAAATGGCAGGTGATTCTGCAAGCCTAGAGTTCAGTTGAGAGATCCAGTTTGGAAACAGAAATGTGGGTGCTCTTCAGGCCATGAGGTTAGACAAAATTATGAAGTTTTGGTAGAGAAGAAATT
>CM052441.1:2874494-2898714 GCA_028533085.1 Varecia variegata | reverse complement strand
CTCCACTATTCTCTTACTTTTTCTAATTCTGAGCCAAATTATATGATTGGCCAGGGAGAAACCCCTACTGAAGAAGTAAAAGAAACAGAATTGATTTCTGAAACTTTTATTCATATAATTATACTGATAAATATTGTTTTGTAAATTGAAATAATGCTTAGAATGTGTTAAGCCAAACAAATTGCACAGCTAAAATGTCTAGAGTTCAAAAATTTGTATATTTTACTACTATAAGGACCTATATATTGCTAATGATAGGTTACATTACAAAAGGATTTTTATTTTAAGATGAAAAATGTCTTCACTTTAAAGTATCTCTTCCACATTTAATAGAAACTGAATTACTAAATCAATGTATTGTGAAATCAAAAATAAAACATTTAATCTTGAAATATTCTTTTTGTAAAATAAATGCAACATGTTATCACATGTTGATAATATTAATATCAGCCTTTTATTTATGCATGTTTTCAGGGTAATCATTTTGTCCTTTTTTTTGTCCCCCTCACCCCCCAATGGGTAACCATTTTGAATAAATGGCAGTAGGTCCCTACAGTTTTTGTCACCTGTTTCTATGTGTGTGTACCATGTTACCATGAGTTTGAGTAATACCACTGTAAATGAATATATTTCCTTTGGAGTACTTTGGAAGGAAGAATAGCAAAGAACCAAATAACACTAGGGAAAATAGAAAATGAGCAGACAAAAACCACTGACACATTGCTAAGGAAAAATGGGAACTTAAAATAATTTAAGGGAAAAAAATTACGAAAATTTAAGGAAAAAAGGGCAAGACAACAGATGGTGAAAATTTAACAGGCTATTTGGTAATTTGACAAAATAATTTTAAAGTCTTATTTTAAACTGTAAATGAAAGAAACAATGAAAAAGAGAAATGAGAAAAAAATTTGCCTTACAATACTAAACTGTATTTTAATGCTATATAGCTTCGTTTTAGTTAACATCAACCTAGGTTACTTCTAAATTTCTTGATATCTGAGTATATTAATTTTATATTTTTAAAGTCTTCTGCATTATCTTCTAATGCTTTATTCTTTTTATGTTATCTGGATTTTAGGATTTTATGTTTTTGTTGCTTTTTTTCCTTAAATGTTCCTTGATTTCTGGTTGTGTGCTCATCTTTGCTAGTGAGACTCTTCTCGCTGGTGAGCACTGTTTCTGATTGTCATATACATCCTGGCTCCAGTGATTATGATCTGGGCGTGGATGCCAGATGCTGTGTTCATGGATAGCTGTCAGAATATGGGGACTCCTTGTGTGGGCAGCCACCAAGGAAACCGATGACCTTCCATGGACGTCCTTCCCAAATGCCCACTCTCGTGGCTCAGATCCAGGGCCTGGAGCCTCATCTGCTTTTGTTTCTGTGGCTTGGCCAGAGCCAGGTGATGGGGTAAAGGGAGAAAGGCAAAGGTTGAGTATCTCACTTAGCTTGATTTTGTATGTGGTTTTCTGAACTGAGAGCAATCCAGAATTCTTCACTGTTTGTGTTTTGGGCTCTGTTGTTTTTCTATCAATCCACACACTTGAGCTCCTGTATTGTAAGAATTTTCAATGTTTCTGATTCTCAACCTCCTATAAGTACATTGAGATTATGTTTAAGGCCCACTCACATATTTCAGGATAATCTCATTTCAAGATCCATAATTTAAGCACATCTGTGAAAAATCATATAAAGTAACATTCACAGGTTGCAAGGATTAGAATCTGATACCTTTGAGAGGCACCATTTGGCCCACTACACCTAATGATTATCTTTTGGGTTTTTTAATTTTTGTATGAATTTACTTTTTCCTTTTCTCCTCTTGATTTTTACATTACTGATAAAGATTAATAAAATTTAAGAAATAAATACTGCATATAATATATATATTTGATTAAAGATAATCATAGAATCATATATATCTACTATTTCTTTATTTGTATAGTCCATCTTCCATCTGACTCAATCTAAAAAAAACACAATTACTGAAACTGTGTATTGTAGATACTTAAATGGGAAGATAGATTCATAAGTCAGAGCAGTGAAACAGAAACACGCACAAGTATATATATAGGAATCTGATAACATGATATAGAAGAAATTTCAAATAAGCATGAAAATGATGAATTATATTTGGTAAGTGGTATTGTAGCAATTGGCAAGTTATTTGGAAAAAACAGAGAGATATGACTATTATTTGTCTCTTTCTTTTTACTAAACTCAATTCCCGATGAAGTAAAGATTTAAATGTAAAAATAGAGGATCATAAGAAACACATAAGAACAAAGAAAGGAGAGAATTTAGGTATATATAAGGAAGTAAATAATATGTTTAGATATTATTTAAATAAATTTGGATATATCTTTAAATAACATTTGATTAATTAAATAATTATCCTTTGGTGGAGTAGGACTTTCTAAGCTCCCAGCTAAAGATTGATATACAAATCTCTTAAAAAGAAGAAATAAAAATGCTCAATTAGTGTTTCATATGGTGTATCCAACTAATAATTTAAAAATTACAGATCAAAACATAATGAGCTCAGCTACTTAGGAGGGAGGAGGTGGGAAGATAGCTTGAGCCCAGGGTTTTGAAATCAGCCTGAGCAACACAGCAAAACCCTGTCTCAAAACAAAAATAAAAACAACAACAACAACAACAACAAAAATGAGGTAAATTTGGTTGTCAAAGAGGAATCACACAGAAAAGACCCAGACTGGTAATTTCTCAGGATTCTTAAGGTATCAAATGACAGAGTATACAACTAAGAGTGGTTTAAACAATAAAGACATTTATTATTGTAAACAATAAGAAGCCCTGAATCAGTAATTTCAGAGTGGTTGTAAAGGCTCAGTTATGGCATTGAGGACTCAGGCTCTTCGTATATTTCTGCTATGATGTCCTTAATTTGATAGATTGATCCCTGTGCTTGTTCTTTGAGTTCCAGGCATCAACATAAACAAAATATCAAAGTAATGTATTTTAATTAGGGAAAAACATTTTCCTAAAACTCCCCCACCCCAGAATATTCTCCTACAGGTCCAAACGGTAAGAATATGCTAACGTCCTGGCTCCAGAAGAATCTCAAAAGCCATGTCTGCGTATTAAGCCTTTGTAGCGGGAGGCAGACCCTCCCAAGGAGCATCCAAATGTTTACGTCAGGTGAGGGAAGGATTCTCAGGAGCAGCGCTTTGTGCCTCAGTGTCTAGGCATGATCTGTTTCTGATGAACAATTTCTGGAATGTAGATATATAAAATGGAAAATAATGATGGGAAACAACATCTTAGTATCTGAGGTATAATAAATAATATGGAAGATGAAATATGGGAAGGAACACATTTTATAAACATATATGTTTTAGCAAATAGTTTTCTATTACAAATATATTATTTAATTGAAAAATGTATTAACTTTTGCAACAGTAAAACACATACCTATTAGTGAGAAAAAACAGTAAACATTACATATTTAATGATGCCAATAAATATATTTGATATTTTTATTCCCAATCTTAGAACATAAAATTTGTGCATTTAGTTAAAATGGAAAAAGTAGATATCACACAATAATAAATACATACATTTTTTTATCTACAAGAAAATCTTTATTGATCTTCAGGTGTGGCAAAAAAATCACTTCCCGGGCAGATTTACTTTAATAGCATTTTCAGACAAAGAAGGAAGTGATGATGTGACAGGAGTTTTGAAAAGACCACTTGGTGTCATCTGCTTACCTTTGAGATGGCATTTTGTCCCATTTTTGTTTCAACTAATATCTCTGAAGCATCTTGTAAGTGACCTTTGTTAAATGTGATTTATGGCATTTTTTTTTTCCTTGGCATGAAACAACCTTTGAGTGAGCCATTTCCCACCCACCGGTTAGGACCCACGGCCCTCTGTCTGTGTCATGGAATTACCAACCAGAGCGGTCCTACCACATCATGCTACGTATTCTCCACAAATCAATGGATTAAAAAATACTTTTCTCCATAATTAAATCAGTACTTTTAAAAATGATTCTTTTTTTTAATTCTTCTTTTTTGGGACATTCTAATATTGACACTTAAACACAAATGATCTTTTATTTTACCTACTTTTAAAGAGAAAATTTTGCAACATGTATCAAAATATAAAATGAATATGTCTTCTGATCCAGGATTCCATTCCAGCTATTCATTCTAAGGAGATATTTGGCCTAGTGAATGAATGTAAAAATTGATGTTTTTATCAGTTGGAATATTCAATTGAATAGACTATGCTGCAGTAACAGACACCAAGCATCTTAACATCTTAAAAATGACAAAGTTTATCCTCTGCTTCTGCTGCATGAACTTTGCAGGTAGGCTGGGGTCAGTGGGGTGGGGGGCTCTGCTCTCTACTCTCCACTCCAAGACCCTGATCTAAAATGTTATCATCATGGAAGAAAAAAGATGATCCTTGAGAGATGTAAACTGGCAATTAGCACTGTAGCCTAGAAGTGACAGAAGGCACTTCCAGTAACATTTCCCCTCCCCCACCTGCCCAGGGGGGCCGGACCAGGCAATGAAATTCTACCCTGTGCTTAGAATGAGGGAGAACCAGAAAATTTGTGGTCAACAATTCTACTAACTAGCATAATTGTGCCCCTGGGTTTTCTATTTATGTTAAAACAACTGACAACTATCAAAACAGTTATCACTGATGGTTAATTAAATAAGTCATTTTACATCCAAGGCACTGGAATACTATACTACCATTTATGAAGTGATTTAAGCCAAAAATTATTGACATAAATGATTTCTGGTAAATTCTATTAGGAGAACAAAACACTGTTAGTTTGTATATAATATCCAGTCCTATTTAAATAAATTCATAAGTGGAAATATACAAGGGTATAGAAATAGCTAGAGAAAGAAGGTTAGATACAGTGTGTGCTGTCAACAAGGATGTACTTGGGTAAGGACAGTGATTGCACTATAAAACTTTTCTCAAAGATTTTCTTATTTTCTCTTAAAAGGTATATGTTATTTTTATAAACAAATACTCCACACTGGCTTGGATTTGATGGCTGCTAATTAGACTTCACATTCTAACTGTGAATGACCCTTTTTAAACTGTCACTATCTTTCCACATGCTCTTTGCTCGAATGTGGGAAACCTATTGATTTTGTAATCAGTCAGTTAAAATATTCTATTATTATTTTAGTAGACTTCTTTGGATTTTGTATAAAATAATATTACTGTTCAACATTAATAATATTTGCATTAACTCCTTTCTCACAGTCATTCTTCTTACTTCTGTTTGCCACCTTACTGAAGTAATTTGGGCTTATAGAATATGTTAAATAATGGTGGGATGGGACAGAGACTGGTATTGCTCCAGCCCTCGCCCCATACATAACACTGTAGCTGTACAAAATATATGATAAAACTGTTTCCATCATTCAACATTGATCAGTACAAGAAAGAAATTCCTGGGGAAAAGGAAACTCTCATGGTGCACCTCATAGTCACCCCAGCTCTTGCCCGAAGACACTTTCCCAAACATGGCGCCATGAGCTGGAGTCCAGGCAAAGCCCAGAGTCCCACAGGACTGCGGAGGCAGATCATGTTCTGGCCAGAGGGAGGAGGATACAGTGTGAGCCCACAGTTTCTTGTGGCACACGTGAGGGCGAAACTCCAGAGGGCGAAACACCAGAAGCCTAGCAGAGGGTGGCTGCTACAGTCTGAGGATGGAAGAGAGAGTCTAGGGTTCAAATAGGGTCTTGTCTGGTGTCGCTAACCCCTCATCAACACCAGGGCGACCCAGCGGAGACTTCACCAAGGCCATGTTTCGGGAGCAAGGATCACATCCTAGAGCTAGGCCTACTCTGAACGCATCCCCACAAAGCTTAAAGATCCAGAGGAAAGGGAGAGGTAGGATGTGGAGAATTGCTAATGGCCTTGGGAACACCTTGGGTCTTCCACAGATCCTCCTTAACAAAGTATAAAAGAGGTCTTCACAAGTTCAAGGTGATCTGTCGGTAATTTATCTGCCTACTAAAACAAAAACCCTACATTCTTCAGAGGAAGACAAGATAACCAATTTCAAGGTCTCTAAAATGTCATCTGCAATGTACAGCAAACAATAAAATACTCCTAAAAATTATATGTGTACATGTATGTGTGTGTGTGTATGTGTGTATATATTCCAAGTGAAGAATAAAATAAAAAAGCATCCATGGAATGACTCAGATGTTAGATTTATTGGGAAAAGACTAAAACAACTATTATACATATATTCAGAGAATTAAAGGAAGCTATAGTCTTGAAAAGGGAATGGGAAATATTATCAGAGAACTGAAAATTTTAAAAAGAATAAAATAGTAAATCTAAAACCTAAAAGTTCAATAACTATAACAAAAATCACAGCATGGACTTAACAACAGGCTGGATGTGGCTGAAAAAATATTCATTGATTTTGGACAGATCTATAAGAATTTTTAAAACTGAAGAAGAAAGAGAAAAATGATTAATGAAAAATCAACAGAGCCTTAGAGATTTGTTGGGCAATATCAAACACTTCAGTATATGTGCAATTCAAATTCCAGAATAAGACGGTGGGAATGAGTCAGAATTTGTTAAAAGGTATAATAAACATTTCCAAAAATTGCTGAAAAACATCAACCTAGGGTTCCAAAAACTCAGAAAGCCAAAGCAAGGTAAAGACCAAGAAAACCACTTGTATACTCCACACTCAAGCTGTGGAACACCAAACACAGAGAGAAAATTGGAAACCAGCAAGAGAAAAAAAGAGACTCTGCACCTAGGGAAATAGTGACATCCATGGCAGCTTTGGAGTGCTGGAAAAAACAACCACAACCACCACACCATCCCAGAAGTCTATGTCCAGTGATGACATCCTTCAAAAATGAGGGTAAAAATGGACATTTTCAGATAAATGAGAACTGAGAGGTTTCCTTGCTAGCAGATGTTCACAACAAGAAACGCTCAAGGCTGTCCTTCCAGCTGAAGCGAAACGATGTTACTGGGAAATGGATCTACAGGAGGAAGAGCAGGCTCTAGAATTGCTGGGTGACTTGCCCCGGGCCCCTGCCACTTACAGATGGCAGAGGCAGAAATGAAGCCCAGGGCTCTCAACCCACAGCTCTGTTCATTTCATACAGGGTTGCGTGAGTAGGAGACCTGGACTGTTGGCAAACCCTGCCTAATTAACTAATTAAGCCACAGGATTTTGTGCTTCTTACAAAGAGATCCAGAGCTCCCTTAAATGAGGAAATACCTCTGCAGGCTGTGAGCTCCGAAAACACGGGGTCCCAACTCTGGTCTCCTGGTTCAAACATTTAAATCACCGTCTATTCTTTCAGAATAAGAGCAAAACATCTTTTCTCTCCTGACCCCCTACGTTTTTTACTGTAGTTGTTGTAAATTCTTCAACAAGCTACAAAGCAACTGTGAGTTTGAAAATTGCAGAACAAATAGAACACCTAGCAACCTAGAATCTATACTCTTCGAATTTGGGGACTTCTTTAAAACACACTAGATGAACTATAATTTCTTTCAAAGAGATAAAGAAATGTAGCAAAAACAACAATAATAGTTGTAATAGGCAAATGTATCTTGTTGTTTACTTTAATGGCAAAGCTGCCATTATGTTTGGTGAGGGCTTCTGATTTTGGATAAATTTTTTATCATGTTGTGGAAATGTGCTTCTATCTCTGGTTTATAAAGCACCTTTATTGAGACCAACATGGTGAACTCAGCTTATGTTAGCTAATGTTCTACCCCAAACTCTGCCAGCACAGACTCATAAAAGTGCAGAAGATAGTATGTTATTATACATATAGAAAATACCATGTTAGATAATATATATACCTATGCACATTTGTATGCATATCTGTATGTGTCATATAATGTATAACAGAGTTGGCAATGTACATCTTGCATCAGTGGAAAAAGGAGAAACTATTTAATAAGTAATACTGCTTATTAAAACACTCCCCCCCCACATACATGCAAAACCTAATTATTTACATCTTCGAAAGTGATGGAATGAAAAGGGGGGGGGGAGGGTTGGTGCAGCAATATTTAGACTGGAAAAGTATTTGGGCCAAAAACCTTATTAAGTATAATCATTACTGAATAAAAGGAAAAATTCACTGGGAAGATATAAAAATTCTAGGCCTGTTTTACTCTAGCAAGAAAGCCTAATGATAAAATTAAAATTATAAGTAAAATTGACAAATCCAGATCATAATTTTGGAGAATTTATCATATTAATATATCAAAATGAAAAATCAAGCTGGCAAAAAAAATGTAAAAATAACTTTAAAAGAATCAAATAAGGCAATAAACAAACCTGGTATAATTGATATATTTAATCTTTCATCCCACAATTAGAAAACTTTTTTTTTTCTTTTTCAAAAACAGATGGGAGATTTGATGATCTGTGAGCTACAAAGAACCAATGGGCTCCTGCAAAGAGATTGTTGATGCAGGATCAGTTCTTTAATCATGAAATAAGTGAGTTAGAATTCAATAACAAAATGATGGCAAAGGTCTTCATGTATTTAGGAAATAAGAGTTTTAACCAGAGTGTATGTTGACTTTTGTAAAAAGAACTAACATTAAATAACCCCTGATCCTTTGAATGCATGACTTAGCAGCGTTTCTAGCACGTTAGCCTCATGGTGTTGACAGGAGGGAGCCCGCCTGGTCACAGTGCCTTTCTCGGTGGCTACAGTGCAGTATTCAGTATTTGCTGTCAACTCAACACTTGTAAAAATGAGTAAGTAGATAAGTAAATAATTACTTTGGTAAGTTTAAATATCAGGGTTAAGCCAACGCCTTCTAATTTACATCTGTCCTTTTGAACAGTTTGTGCAGCACTGGAATTCCCTGATTGTTGAACTCCTTGACTAGCTAGTATTTTTAGTTCACCCAACTAAGTCCCTTAATTTTTCATTCACTCTCGCATTTCTGTAGTTAACTGATTCACACCTTTTCCTTCTCCCTCCGTCCTTCCACTCTTCTCTCATTTCTGGTTCACTGAGAAATTCTGGGGCATAAAAGAGAATTTCCATGAACTCTCATCACCCTGTCTCCAGCCACTCAGCCTCGTGGCCCTTCCTTGTGCTGCAAGAGATGACCTGAGCCCATAGCAAACCCTCCACTGTGCACCAGCTCCCTCCTTTCTTACTGACCCACTTCCTCCCTGGCCACTGCCCCTCCCCCTCCGACAGCACCACCTGTAGCTCAGCAAAGCCTATCTTACAGAACTGATAGTCACAAACAGCTGCTGGCTGGACTTGATGCCACTCCCATTTCAGCTTCCCGCTAGAAAAATGCTCCTGCCGTGGTACTCTCACCACTTCCCTTTCCTTACTCTGTTTGGGACACTCTAATGCTCAGACTTTTCTCCAGTCCCTCATTTCACCGAACCAGATCCCAGCAAGATGAGCAGTGAGCTCCACCTGAGCAAAGTGAGACAGGACTTGGCATGAGAAACTCTAAATTCATCTCCTCACCCTCCTGCTCTTGATGGTCTCATCTCATTCCGTGGTTTCAAATGTTATTTATAGACTGACAGCCTCCAAATTTGCATCTTCATTCTCAATAGCTCCCCAGAGCACCAGACGTGCATATCCAATTACCAATCTATCACTTCCACTTAGATGTATAACACACAACACTAACGGACCATGTCCACAACTGAATTCCAGAATTTCTTTCCCCTCTGAACCTGTTCCCCTGAAAGGACCCCCCACATCAATAAGTGGTGTCCAGGCCCCCGACTCGGAGTTGTCCTTGCCTCTTCCCACGTTCAACCCACTAGCAAATCCTCTCAGTTTTACCTTTAAATTAGATCACGCTTGCCTCCCTGGGCCAATCTGCTATCATCTTTCTTCTGAACTGTTATGTCACAGTAGTCTCCAGTGGAATGAAGACTCCCTTCTCCTCACACTCAGTTTATTTTTCACTCAGCAAAGCCACCGGGCTTCAGATTGTGTTTCTCCTGTGCTCAGACCCTCCCAGGACTTCTGGTGTCCCTAGGATTCCAAGTGTGAGATTCTGCCCCACCTCCTCGACCCTGCACGCTCCACCCTTCACTATACCTCTGGCCCCAGTTCCGCTGTGTCCTCCCCTCCTCCACCCACTCACCTGTGGGTCTTCATGTACCAGGTACATTCCTGCCTTTTTAGTTTCACTTGCTACTCTCCCTTCCTGAAAACTTTTCCTCTGGATATTTCCATGCTGTGGAAGAATGCCTGGCAAACCATTTGTGATCTGTCAATGTTCTCTGAAGGAATGAACTTTCCACACTCTTTTCTTCAATACAAGCACAAATGAATGAGCATAAATAGCCCTCCCTTCAGTGAGGTTCCCAGCAACTTTGCAGCTGTGAATATGACTGGCTCCATCTTCACCTCCCCCTGCCTACCTGGGGAGGAGAGAGAGGCAACTGCCCTCTTTCTGAGCTCATCAGAGGTTTATGGTTTATGGTAGTTTCCAATTCAGCTGGGTATTTGAGTCAAGGAGTAACCATTTGTCGTTTTTTGTCTAACTAATGGATTCACTTTTTAGGGAATGCAATCTGCAAGTGTGAGGATAAGGGAAGGTTGAGAATTTAAAAAGGAAATGAAAGAATTCTGCCTTAATAGTGAACAAGGATCTAGTGGTGGGTGTAAAAGAGAGAGGAGAGGGAGAGGGGCCAAAGGGACAGAGACAAGGGCCAGGGACTGTGGTGGAGGGCTGGAAAGTGTGCTAGCTCAGAAAGGCTAAAGACTAGTCTCTGGAGGAAAAATATCTCCTGTGCAATTTTATGTTGGCTTAACTGTGATGTAACTCATCCCCCTCCCCCATAAATATTCAGACAAACCTGCTATCTTCACTCGCACAAGAGTTTTTGTTTGCTTGTGTTTATTTATATGGGTGTGAAGAAAAGTGACAGTTTCAAGCTGGTTTCACATCAGAAGAACAGGATCAATGCCCAAAGGACTTGAGAAAATCCATAAACTTCACTCTAGAAACTACAGTGCGGATCCAGGGGTGGCCAGGAAAGGACAAGCAGCTGGGGATCACTTAAGTTATGGCGACAGTGTTGACTTGCTGTGGATGTAGAAGCTGGGCATACACGTTCCATCTTTACCTCTAGGGGCAAAGCTCACATTTCAGTTATAATGTAAATAGGCAAAGTAAGCAAACTTTAATTAAATAGTGAAATAGAAGATCGGGATCTACTCTTTCCCTTCAACTTTAAGAAAATATGCCATTCATTATATCTTCATATAGGAAATGTCCACACACACTTTCCCAATACAATCACTGTGAGTGTATGATACATACATAGATATTAACCACAAAAAATCCATCCACTAGTCCATAAGGGCAATTCACTTTGATAGCTTAAAATATTAAAAAAAATCATATTTGGGACTTATGGTTAATTCTTGTCAGTACTTTTCTCCTAAATAGCGAAGACAAAAACTCATTTGAATTGTAAATGAAATCCATAGACACCTTTTTCTAATCATTTAAATGTTAGTGATGTTAATGTTATTACCATTTTAGAGAACAGAAAATTCAAATCTCTGAAAGTAAAAAATAAAGCACATTTTAATTATTCATAAGCTGCATTTATTTATATTGTTAAGCTGCACATATTTTCTTCCACAAATCTGTTATTTTAAATGGTTTTTTGTTATATCAATATTTTCAGTTAAAAATTAAGAAACATATTTTTTCAAAAAAAATGTGAGATGGTCTTATCCAAAAATATTACCCACATCTGCCTCTCTAAATTACTTGGTGTATTTTAATCTCTTATCTGGCGCCATGAAGAAAGACTAGTGAACAGAGGATGGCTTTTGTCTACTGTAGGACTATAGCTCTCCTTTTCCCTGGGACAGGGTGGAGTGCAAAGGACATGGCCACAGGGGCTCGCTGCCCTTCCTGGCTGCTCTACCACTCCCTAGGTTGTGAAGAGGCAGAGATTGCTAGTTGTCCATAAAAATCCATTTATTTTCCCTTTGTAGTCACATATGTTGATGAACAAGAATGTATGGAGCTCTATGAAGTGAAGGTTTAGGAACATAAAGTTGTAATGGTTTCTATTAAGAATGGAATGGCCTCGGGAAACAGAGATATTTATAATGTTTAGTAATAATGATAATAATAGTAATAATCTCTAATATCTAAGAGTATACCAGGCAAACTTAAGTAATTTAACTCTTCTTAGTTCTCACGAAATGAAACTTTTATTAATAAATATACAGAGCAGTTCTTATCATCTCCCTTTTAAGAGAAATGATTGGCTGAAATAGATTCATTTTTAAAGTGAGGAGACAGAGAGTTTGAGACTATATAATATTTGAAGGATTAGAATTATAAATGTAAATTGAACAGGGATGATGATGGTGAAAACGGTGATACCAGTAGTAATACTACTGATGATAATGACATTTACTGTGTGATAGCAGTATCTGGCATTGTGGCAGAGGTGAGAGCTGAGGCTTTCAGTAACCTTAAATAGAGAGAATGCCCAGAGGGGGTGCAAAGACAAAGCGTGGATGAAGATGAGTGAGCGTCTAGGTAAAAATTTGGTGGTTGAAGCAGGAAAGAATTTCATGGGCAGAGAAGCACAGGTATGGGTGAGACACGCTGGCCCCTACTTCTCCAAGGAAGTCGAGGGTAGTCATGGAAGTGGAGGGTAGGAAAAAAGGCAGAACTTGTGGCATTTATGCCAGGGGAAGTAGTCAGCAGGGTTTATTTTATTATCATTCATTTGTACAATAAAGTTTTTAATGCTATATTGTTAAATCCTTACTGCTCCTCTGGTACTCTCTCCTCACCCTTCTAATGCAAAGAAAGGCAAAATGAATTAGTCAAATCAATTTCACAGTACTAGGGAGTAGAAGAAAACAAGTTGATAAAAATGAGTAATTAGGAAGCAGTTTCTTCATTTTTTTTTTTTTTCTCTCTCTCTCTTCTGTGCCAAAGCAAGAAAGAACGCCAGTAGCATGCCAGAGGAGGCTGAACTCCTTCCAAACCAATCTGGAAAACACAAATGTTTTAGATAATAGGTGCACTCTAATTCAAATGCCTCAGGTTATAGCGAGGAGCCTAACAGCAAAGAGCAGTCAGTTCTCTATCATTAAGGGTCTAATTAATTATCCGGTCTGTAAACCGCTGAGGCCCCCTAATTTTCTTGTGGGAGCTTGGATCTTGAGACTGGCTTAGATAGCATCTCCCCCAGAGGGAGAAAGGAAACAATTAAAATTAGCATATTTTGCATTTTGTGAAAAGTTCCTATAAGTAATCTGGTGGTGAAAATGACGTTTTAGTCTGAAATAGCACCTAGAGTTCTGATCCGTGGGAGCCGGGCTCCCCAAGCGCGGTCTCCAGGGTTCGGTTCGTCCTGGCACCACCCGCAGTGGGGGCGGCAGGTTCTCCCACCCCACTCCAGCCGCTCACGCCCCAGGCCTGTGCCCCCTCAGCTGTCGCAGTCCCACCAGGAATGACCTCCTGATCACGGAGCGTCAGAAATAGAAACACATCAGAGCCGTCTCCCCACAAGATGGGAGGAACACCTGGCACCGGGAGGCCTTTGAAACATCGCTTCCACCTAACGGCAGTGAAATCTGCCGTTTTCACTTTGTGCTTCTTAAATGCCGACTGCAGAGGAGGTTTCCGGGACCAACGGAGCAGCTGCTGCTTGGCAGGAAGGAGAGCCGAGGACTGTGCGGGCAGAAGCAGCCCGCACCCTGGTATCCAGGGCGAGTTCCGACTCCCCTCCCTGCATCCAGCAGGAGACCGATTTGCAAAGCAGGGAGAGCCCAGGCCGGCTGGGCAGGGCCGGCTCCCGCACCCAGGTCACGCTCTGCTTCCCGCCAAGCCACCGAGGTGCGGTTCCCACACACGCGGCGAGGCCCCCACCCCGCCCTCCCTTCACACACAGAACTGCGGGCTTGGTGCGGAGGTGCACCTGCCGCTCCTCACAGGCTGAGAAGGAGCTTCTAGTTGGGGCACCCAGTGCACAGAATGTGGCATATTTGTCGTATCGTGTCCTTGTCATTATGTGAGGTGCAAAGCATTATGAAAGGGTTCCTCCCTTTAGTGTTCTCTCTGCCTTCCCAAACGATAAAGATTCTGCTTTAAGTAACTTCAACATTTGAAATCTTAATCATGTTTGTATAATCTTTTTCATAAAGAAATTTCATGCATAATCTCATTTGATTCTCAAAATAAATCTGGCATGGGGAGGCAGGGTATTACTCTTTTCATTGTACTGATCAATCAATCGATCAATCAATACAAGCAAAGCTGCAGTTTACTATATCTATAATTGAGAATATCTTCTCCATCACCCTAGCCTTTTCTTCCCCAGGGATCAATAGTTCTGTTTAGAGGCTGTAATTTCCGTCCTAAACCCTATCCACCAGTACTGAGAACTCCCTAGCGGTTTATATCTCTTCCATTTCCTCTGAGATTGAGAGTCCGATGCCACTTTTCACAAACTCTCTCCGAAACGTGTCCTTCCTTTTCATCCCAAGTCTAGTTCCCTGTCATTTCTCACCTCAGTTCTCAAACTGGTTTCCCAGTTGCCAGTCTTTTCACATTGTATAATAACTCCTTGGACAACTACTTTTTCTGTAGTACATGTTTGATCATGTCACCCTTTGGCTTTACAGGTCTTCAATAATTCCCCACTTGTCCCTGAATATAATAGAAATTCTAATATGATATTCCAGGCCTTCGGTGATCTGGCCAAAACCTACATGTCTAAACTTCAGTATGAAAAACTAACCCAATAACACTGATCCTACTACTAACATTATCTAACGTTTTATAGCACTTACTAGGGTCCAGGTCTTAAAGATATTGTATCAAGAATTCTCAAAATAATATTGTCGAGATAATTAATAGCTTGCTAGGGCTACCGTAACAAATACCACAGACTGAGCTGCTTAAAGAACAGAAATTTGTTTCCCATAGTTTTAGAAGCCAGAATTCCAAGATGAAGGTGTGGGCAGGTTGGTTTCTCCTGAGGCCTCTCTCCTTGGCTTGCAGATAGACCTCCCTCTTGCTGTGCCCTCACGTGATCTTTCATCTGCGAGAGCACATCCCCGGTGTCTCTCCCTTTTCGTGTAACGACACTGGTCAGATTGGATTAGGGGCCCATCTTTAGATCTCTTTTAATCCCAGTTACCTTTAAGCCCTATCTCCAATTACAGTCACCTTGGGGGTTAGGGCTTCAATGTATAAATCTGTGGGGACACAATTCAGTCCACAATAGGTACATTTTATATAAGAAAATTAGAGACTTAGAAAGTTAAATGTGTTTCTGAAGACTATACAGCTATTTCTATGGAGAGCCATGGTCTTCCTGATCTCACTTAATATATCAGAAATTTAAACTACTAATTATTCTGTAAGAATGTAGTACAGTTTTTGACAAGGTGTCTTTGATTATGCCAACCCCTTGTTTTAGTCACCCGACTCTCCTCACCGCCTGTCTGAATCTCACACGCCCTGCAAAGATCTCTCCAAAGACCTTGGGACGGCTTGTTCTTAACTGGGTCCATTTTATGCACTTTGAGCTTCTCTTTTAACATCTCTGGGAAAATGTAGGCAGTTTACTCATTTAAAAAAATAGTTTTACTGAGGTAAATTTTGCATGTAGTAAAATTTAATCCTTTTAAATGTAGAGTTCTATGAATTTTGAAAAATATATACTGTCATGTAACCATTGTCATAATCCAGACATAGAACTTTCAATTTTCTAGAAAGTTCCATTGTGCCCTCTGGAGTCAACACCTTCCCCATCCTAAGTCCCAAGCAACCATCAGCTGCCTGTGTCCTCATAATTTTGTCTGTTCCAGATTGTAGTATGAACAGAATCATACGGTATGCAATGTTTTGAGTTCAGCTTCACGTAGCAGAACACATTTGATATCCAGCTGTGCGGTGCGTATCAGTAGTAATGTGCTTCGTTTTATTGTTGAGTGGTATTCCATCATCTGGGTGATGATCTATTAGTCAGTAAAAGAACTTTTGTGTTGTTTCCAGTTTTTAGTGATTGTGAATAAAGCTACCATAAACCTTCATGTAAAGGTTTCTATGTGAATATATCTTTTCGTTTCTCCTGGGTAAATACCTAGGACTGGGATTGTTGGGTGGTAGGGAAAGTCTATGTTTATAAGAAACTACCAAACTCTTTTCCAAGGTAGCTACACTATTTTGTATTTCTACCAGAAATGTATGAGAATTGCTCCACACTATTGCCAGTACTCAGTGTTGTCATTCTTTTTGTTCTCTAATAGGTATTTAGTGTAGTGGTTATTCATTGAGGATTTCCTTTTTAAAAATAAAGTATAACTTTTTAATTTTACTTTTTATGTATGTTGATGCTTCATCAGTTGCTATTCTAGCTAATAATTTATTTTCATTGTCAATTTTAAGCTTTATTTTCAATATTTGACTTATAGAAACATTGAAAACATAATCTATCCTTCATTCAGCTTCCTTTAATGCTAACATCTTATACACCTAGAGTACAATGATCAAAACTAGAAAATTAACATTGGTCCAATACATTTAACTAAAGACCTTATAGACATTTCACCAGTGTTTCCATGAATGTCCTTTTTCTGTCCCAAGAGCCTATCTGGGGTCCGACATTGCATTTACTTGGTCTTTCTTCTTAGTTTCCAGCAGTCTGTGATAGTTCCTCAGTCTTTCCTTGTCTTTCATGACATTGACACTTTTGAAGAGTGTTGATCAGTTATTTTTGTCTAATGACCTTCAACTGGGTTTTGTCTGATATTTTGTACTGATTGGACTCAGGTGATGGATTTTTGTCAAGAATATCACATACAGGGTTTGTTCTCTACACCCTGTTGCACAGGTCATGACCTCACTGTTACTGCAGGTGCCAATTCTGAGCCTGGTCTTTCTCTCTGCAGTTGAACAGCCATCTTGGGGGTTGTCTGAGGTTTTAGTTTGCTTTTTCCTATGCGTCATACTTACGGATTGTGTTTTTTTGTTTTTATATCTAAGAAACTCTTTCCTAGCCAAATTGAAAAAAAAGAGTTTTTATATTTTCTTTCATAAGTTTTATAGTTTTAGATTTTTACATTCAGATCTATCATTCTTTTTGAGTTAATTTTTGCATATGGTACAAGATATGGGTGGAGGACATGTTTGCTTATGGATGTCCCAACACCATTTGCTGAAAGACTATAATTTTTCAGTTGAATTGCTATTGTATTTTTGCTGAAATTCATTAGCCTTCATTAGCCTTATATGTGGGGGTCTATATCTGTACCTTCTGTTATATTCCATTGACATATGTGTTTATTCTTTCACCAATACCTAATTCTGTTTATTATTGTAGCTTTATAGTTTATCTTGAAATTAGGGGGGTATGAGTTCTCCAGTTTTGTTTTTCTTATTTAATATTATTTCAACATTTTAGTTCTTTTCCATTTCCATGTGCATTTTAGAAACATTTTATAAGTGTTTCTAATTGGTATAATTGGTATAATTTTCATTTAGATTCTCTAAATGTTAATTGGGGTGAATTCTCATCTTAACAATATTAAACCTGGCAATCCATGAACATGGAATATTTCTAGTTTTTTAAGCAATTTTTGAATTGTCTTAATGTTTTATAATTTTCAACATATAGCTCTTCTGTGTATTTTATTAGATGTATACCTAAGCAGTCCATATTTTTGGTGCTATTATCAATGATGATTTTTAATTTCAATTTATAATTGTTCATTGTTAATATATAGAAAGGCAATTGATTCTGTATCTTGACCCTGTGTTCCACGACCTTGTTAAGGTAAATTATAAGCTCTAGTAGCTTTTTTGATAATTCTTTGTAAAAAAGAAATGTGATTTTTTTTACATAGACTTTCTGCAAATAAAGACAATTTTATTTCTTCCTAACTAATCTGTACTTCTTCCCCTCTCCCTTCCCTTGCTTTATGGCCTTGGTGAGGATAAACTGTGCAATATTCAATAGGAGTGGTGAGAAGAGAAGTCTTGCCTTATTCCTGATCTTAGGAGGAAAGATTCAGTCTTTCACCGCTAAATGTATGATGTAAGCTAAAGGTTTTTAATGGGTGCATTTCCATTATGAGGTTGAGGAAATTGTCTTTAATTATTAGTTTGCTTAGAGTTTTTATCATGTTGAATTTTTTCAAATGTTTCCTCTGTTAGAGTTTTTTAGACTGTTGACATGATGAATTACATTGAATTTTGGCAAATGTGAAACAAAACTTGCATTCATAGGACAAATCATGAGGTATTACCGTTTTAATATATTGCTGAGCTTTATTTGCTATGATTTTGTGGAAGATTTTTGTGTCTATGTTTATGAGGGATACTTATATGTAGTTTTCTTTTCTTGTAATCTCTTTGTCTGCTTTTGGGATCAGAATAAAACTGGCTTCATAAAATGCATTAAGAAGGATTTGCTCCTTTTCTATTTTTTATAAGAGTTTCTATAGAATTGGTATTACTTCTTTCCTAAATATTGGACAGTATCAATGGGTAAAGTCATCTGGTCAAGACCTTTTTGTTCTTGTACTTTTTCACTCCTGTTTTTCTGGGGTGCATTGATGCCACACAACAGAAGGGGCACTTTAGGGTCTTGCTCTTTCCCCAACACTAGGCTGCTTTCTCTTGTTGCTTAGTGTTTGGGAGGGCTGAGGGCAGGGGAAATAGCTGTTTTCTTTGTCCTTACCCAGTCCTAGGCAGGCCCAATGACTGGTCCTAGAGAATGGGGGTAGACTTCTCAATGACTTACCTCTCGTCATCAAGGCAGCAACCTCTGTACCTGCAGGGAAGGCAGGTGGCTAGATTTGCAGACCTTCAGCCAGCAGTTGAGGTTTTGCTCCTTAAGACAGAAGGACTCAGGTGGCCCTTTGTGCCCCAAGCTTTCTAGTGAGCACCTGGTAGATGATTATGGAGAAGACACTGAGCGTGGACTCCCTTGTATCTGAAGCTCCCAGAGTTTCTGTATTCTTACACAAGCCCATTCTTGTCATTTAGGCACTCTTTCAAAACTTCAGCTGATTTCTTCCTGCCCACTTGTGTAGCACCTGGCATCAAGGTGTAGCACCTGGCATCGATTCCTCCCATGCTCTGCTCTGTGAATAAATGTTCCCATCACATCTCCTTGCAGGGGCCTGTCTCACCCTGGAATTCCTTGGTAGTGCTGCAACCACAGCTCTCTTGGAGGTTCAAGAAAATTTAAGATTTTGTGGTTTTTCTAGCCTTATTCATGGCTATTAGGTGGACACTTTTCAGCTTTATGTATCTCAGCCAGAAGCTGATCACTTTCTATGAGGGTACTCAGGACAAAAACTGGGGAACAAAAAGAGATTTGTATATATTTCCATGTTAATTATATTTGCATTAGTACAGGTAGCCAAATAATCTTTGTGCCTTTTTTAGATTATCAGCATCTGACTATATTTTCTCACCACATTACCCAGCAACATGCACATGGGGGGAAAAATTTAAAACTGCTAGAAAAAAATATAATCATGGTAGCAAGACTCAATTTTTCTAATTCTGGGGCTATTATAATTTTAATTATATAAAATGTCAATGCCTTCTATCCATGTTTCACTATTACAAAAACAACGCAGTCAGTAATATATGTTTGCATTAAATAGCAGCTCTTGAGATTTTCTAAAAAATGATCCATTAGCAACCAGATAGCAACAGCTCCAATTTTGTAATGTCCCACATATCTTAATTTTTTTAACCTCCTGTGATATTAATAGTTTCCTTCATTTGAGTTCTTCTTTTATCTCGGATAAGCTCTTTCTTATATAGGACTCAATTTTGGAAATTTGTATTTCTCCTTAATAGTGGTTGTGTTGTTATTTAAATTAGCAGGACTGACACAGAAATTCTTCTTTGGTCAGCATTTTCCCTGCCGTGATGGGGAGGTGGGGAAAGGAACGAGGACACTGGAGCCTGTTATGAAAGGGTATTCAGCCACTCTATTGTTGGAGTCTAAAATTTCCTTGCACTTGAAACACCCCATTGACACTCACACTCTGGAAATAGAGACAGGCAGTGCCGGCAACAGAGGGATTAATTGTAATTGCTAACTTCTTTTGAGTACGTTTAACCAAGTGGCAGAAGCACATTGCCTCCTCCCATGAATTCAGGAGCCTGCTAGCAGGCAGTGTTATATTACCCCTGGGTGGGAATGAAGTCATGTGGGAGCAGCAAGAACAGCTCATGGAGAAATATTACCATTTTATATTTATTACTTTGGCTAGCTTAAGTGCCATAGGAATAGACTCTCTAATGCATTAAAGAGCAATTCCCCAATAATTTGACTGTTGCTTCGTAAACTATTTTTAGGGACTCTCTCAGTCAGCTTTTAAAGGCACATGCCATCCCTTTTTCAAAGGTTATTTTAGTGGTTTGTCAAAATGATATAAATAACCGAATCTCTCTCTTCGGATTAGAGAAACATGGGACAGTCTGTGATGAAATTTGTATTGGTGAAAAAAAAATAACCATCCAGGTTTTTTTTTTTTTTTTCTCAGTATTTTTCATTGCTAATCTCTGGCACAATTCCGTTTCATATCTTTGATATAATGCTAATCTTGTAGTTTAGCTTTGCTTAGTTGCATAATCAGATAATAGGATTTTCTTGAAGCCACACTTGGAAGATAGCATGCACTTATCTTTGGCAGAGTTCTAGATACTGGGTAAATTTTTTTCCATAGATACACTGCCAGGTCAGCTCACTGGAGGAATCACAGTTGCCATTAAATATGAAATGCACTCAAGGCACTTTCATCTTGATATACCCCAAGATTTATTTAATATAAAATGAGATATAGAATCTACATTTTGATGTGTCATTTGTTCAACTGGACAAAGTAGTAATGAGGAGCCATTTTGGGACGCATTTACCTGAATGACACATTCCTAAGAAGATTAACTAATATCAGAAGGCAGTTTGTATCCTGTGTCAGCAGAAGAGACTCCAAGGGTGCACAGGGTTTTGTTTACTGACCAACTGAGAGCCTGTTGCCCTCAAGAAAGCTTACCATTGCAGATATTATTTTTGTCAATTGGATTCCTTTTCTCCAGTGACCTCATTATGGTAAGTACACCATAATGGAGAAATCAAGCAAAGCAGGAAGTTTCCTTATAACTTTTTTCTAACCCTTGGAAGATGTGTGGCCTTTTAAAATATATGTTCACATAAATATATTCACTAGAGAACAGAATTAATGTGATTCTGATGAACTGCCTCAGAGATTAATTCTTAGCTTTCTTAGAATAAATGGTCTGAATTTTGAATATTATTCATTAATCTATAAATATTATATGCTATATGTTATTGTATACTATCATCTTTGCATTGATGCACCTTAGAAAGTGTCTTCTGTATAATATACTTGATAAAGAAAACCAACTATAAATTTAAATCATAGGAAAGTAATAGTTGGCATATTGGATTTGTTGGTATGTGTCTCTTTATGTGATTACTGTTGTAGTGAGCGTAGTTCCTTCTGCCAATCAGAAAATTAAACCTATGTTAATATTAGACTGTAAACTTCTTGAAAGTAGGGGCTTTATTTATCTTTGTATTTAAGTGCTTAACATAACAACTAGTGTTCAAGAAATGTTTACTAAATAAATTACTTAATGAATGAGTGGTGGACGGTTGAAGCACAGAGCTTATATTTCATTGCATGGGGGCCTGATGAGGTCTGAATGTAAATAAGTTTTCTTTAATTATCAAAATCGCTGGGCACATGACTCTAAAAAGTACAGATACCTGCTAAAAAGAGGTTTATTATCTTTTCATCTTGAATGGTGTTGAAAATATCTATTAAAGGTTTTTATTTACTTCATGGAAAAATGCATACTGAAATATGTATAAAATTGTTTCTTTTCACCAATATCTCAACTTGCTAAATTTAAAACTAAAAATATATTACTAGCAAATGTGCTGTCTCAAGTGCAGCACATGCCTCTTCCTATTCTCCAATGTGTAATATATGATCATACAAAGTTTTTAAACATGGGATACATATTATATATCTTCTTGAATTATTGATTTTACTTCTAAAGTTGGAAAAAGCCACATTATCTTTCTATATTGAAATTAAAACATCTGTCTAATGTGGTACAATACATATTATAAAGATTGTTTGGTTTAAAGACAAGACTGCAAAGGAATACCAAAATCAGGGTACGCCAATTTTGGCCAGCAGCCCAAAAGCATGCTTGTTCTTTTTCTTCTGTCTGGAGTTACATTACTGGAATTGCGCACAAACACTGATGTGATGTAAATACTGGTGAACCGAAGACTTGAATTCAAATCTTGCTTTTTCCTCTTGAAAATTGTGAGCATGTGTGTGCACCTTAACATAGCTGCACCAAAGTTGGCTCATGTATAAAATTGGAACAATTGTATCCAAACTTTTCTTGAAAGCATTCAAATAAATACTTGTGACATTTTTAACCCAATGGATATTACATGTTCAGCAGTCAGTAAAGCGAGTGGACTACCCAGTTGAATGTGTGAAGTGTATTTTCAGGTTACTTTCCTCTTGCTATCCTGCCACTGAAATTAGAAAGTGGCAACAGTCCTGCACTCTTGTCGACTAGAACATGGTTGTAAAGAGCCTCTCATTGCTCTTTGCCCCTCGGTAAGTAGAGCCAGTGCCCTTGTATTTTCCCAGTGAGCATTATTTAAATAAATGCATTTAAGAAATCAGTCTAGGTTCTCTCTGTCGCAACTTTTGTTAGGCCTCTGAACTGTTGAGAACTGTTGAAGTCTTGACTAAGCAGGAGCAATATTTCATGGAATCTGATGTTGCTTTAATATTCTGGGATGTCCATAAACATACGCAGCAAGTCCATGGTAAATTGCCCATTTCTGATGTATTTGGTGGATTTTTAAGCTTTAATGACATGACGATAAGAGAAATGTAGTCTGAATCGACTTGACATTCAGTTGGAAATCCCATCAGCCATTTCTGTGCTCTCAAATCATGCTCTTTGTTTCTCTGTGCGACTCTGATGTTCCTCTGGGCTATTTTCACCCTCTCAGTTGTAAAGACGTAAAACCCCTTTAGCTCACTGACATCACAGTCCTTAACCTCATTGCCATGAGTTCAGATGTTTCCTGCATTGTGTTTACTTCACTTCTTGTCCTGCGGGTCTTTTCTCTCCTACTTTGTTCACGTGTGAGTGAGAGATGGCGTAGCATCGATTCTGTGGGACTTGAGGAGATGAAACCATAGTGACCCACTGACCTTGTAAAGGATTCCCTGTCTTTTACCTCTTTCCTAATTCTTCCTCTCTCCCTCTCAATTGTCACTTCCTGGCCACATTCACATTTTCTCTCTTCTCTCTTTATGCTGCTTTAATTTTCTCTTGCTGATATGCTTGAAGTCCATTGACCAGTATGTAATTGGTGCACCTGTCTTCTTAGGTAGTAAGCAAAAAAATAAAATGGGCCTCATAGGTATAGAGTTATGTTTTATAAGTCCACAAAAAATTTTATGTTGTTAAATTGAATTAAGTTTGGCCTAAAGCTGCATCCGTATGTATATTAAGTTTGGCCTGAAGGTTTTTCCATATATAGGGAGCTGCAACCTGACTCGATGTGTAAACAGACTGTTACAACCCACTCTTGTAACAAGTAACCCAGTCTCAACTGATCACATGGCCGAGTTTCAGTCAATGGCAGGTGGGTAACGGCTCAAACCCCATTCAAATAAGGCAAAAGCCTAGCCACAACGAAGCCAGCCACTTCCCTAATTCAGTTCTGTTTTTGTGGACATCGTTTTCCTTTTTCTGTCCATAACTGTTACTTGACCATGCAGTAGGCTGCTCGGGAGTCGCTCTGAACCTGCTGTCGTCCTGGGCGTCACCAGAGTAACAAACTGTTCTTTGCTCAATGCGCCATTAAAATGTTAAATTTAATTTTTCTTAAGTTTTTGTTGTTGTTGTTATTAACAATATTAACAAAGGAAACTTTCTGAAACTTTGTTTTGTACCCTAAATTAAATCTTTCATACCGCCCACATAAGGAGTGAGCCAAACAAATTCTATTTTGGGGGGGAAAATTAACTTGATTTGTTGAATGTTGTGATGTACTCTTCCTGATAAAATTAAACATGGCCTTTGACAGCAGGCTTTTTCTTTCATTTAGTGTTGTAAAGTTACTATTACATG
>CM052441.1:2830350-2873994 GCA_028533085.1 Varecia variegata | reverse complement strand
TATTGTAGGAAAGAACATCAAGGATGCCACTAGACATGGCCCAACACATTTTAAAGATAATACCTGTGTCTCTGGTTAACTTAATTTCCAAAGAGAATCATTCACAAGTCAATCTCTTTCCTCCTATGCATTGATTCTCCCAAGTACCTATTCATCCTCCCTAGTAACCATTTATTGGCCTTAAACAGAATCATCTATATTCCTCATCTCTCCTCCCCCTTAAAATGAGGGTGTATAAACTTCTGGACCCCATTGGGATGTCGGGTAATCACTCTGTGATTCTCCCCATGTGCATGGTAAATAAATCTGTAGTCTCCTTCTCTTACTAATCTGCCTTATTGTGAATTGATCTTTCAGCAAACCTTCCAGGGGTGAAGGGGAATTTTCCTTCCCCCCCACATTATATTAAGCAATACTTGCCAATTAATAGTGTGTTAAATTTCTCCTTCAAGCTTATCTGAGTTCAAAATAGTTCTATAAAACACATTTTAATGTATCCAAAATTCTAGAAAACTGTTTCCCATTATATATAGGTATATATTTGTTGATTTTTAATTTTATATTATTTTATAAAGTTTTAAACATCAAAATAAGAATGATAATACGTGGAAGAAAAGCACTATCACAGCTGATCAAAATCTCCTTAGGTATAAGGCTGAAATATGCAACTTGTGAATTTTGCTTCTGTAGCATTTTTTTTCATACCCTACCCAGCAATCGTCAACATGTGCCTAAGCCCTTTTGAAAATGCAATCATCACTGAAGCACAGGGATGCCAGCAACATAAAGACGTTTCCACAGCTTTTAATTAACTCCCGGGATTTTTGTTTCAGAAAGTGCATTGTTTTAGGAGTAGCAATTACAAGCTATTTTGGCTCCCTCATTTTCTTCTATGTTTCTGATTGTCTCTTTTGGATTCAGGAGGGAGAACAATTAGGTTTGGAAAAGGGCAATGAGAGGGTTCTTGCTTGACATGACTAGCCCAGCCCTGTGCCTGAGTCACCAGCCACTGTGGTCACAGTGACAGAGGGAAGGGAGTTTAGGGTCCTGGCCCCCCTGCCGTGTGCTTCTTTTGCAATTTCAGGACATTCATCTTTGACCCTCCTGTGTCCCTTTCTAAGTTCAAAAAATCATCTCAAAAGCACAGCTATGAAAAGTTTCTTCCCTGTTGCTGAAGGATTGATGAAAAGAAATCTGAAAACTCTTCAGAGAAGGTGACAGCACAGCAGCCATTTCCTGTTGAATGTTGAGATAAAACCCTACACAAGATTCTAGCCAGGCTTTTCTGAGGTTTTCCTTGTTTCATTGGAATTTTCTTCTCTCTATCCCATACCCTCCATCTAATACTGTTATTCACAATTAAATGGTGCTTTCTTTTTCAGTTACATATATATCTTCACTTATTTATAGTGTTGTCATAGTATTTGGAAGTCACTGCTTAGCCAAGTTGTTAATATGCAGCAGCCTCATCTCTCTATTTTCTGATGCATTGTGTTTTTTTGCATCCTCTTTTGTTCTCTCCATGGTATTATAAACGTATTTCTGATCATTATTCCAGTCTTCATTTAAGGGACTCTTTAAGAATTGGTGTATCACCGCCTGCTAATTTTTAAACAAAAAATCCAATGATGCATATGGAAGGATAAACAAAAATCTAACTTTATGAACATAGGAAAACAGATTTACTCTAAGGTTTTCTGAATTTCAATCACTTATTAAAATTCATGTTTGTTAAGATATATTAACTTTAGTTTCTTTTTCTTATTTTTTAATTTTGTTCGTGCATATGTATAATGTTTCTGAATACGTCTCTTTGCTAATTTCAACCTCCTAATTTAAAGCCATCTTGAGTTTTTTCAAAAATGGTAGAAGTTAGATAAAATTTGAGCAACCAATTCAGAAGCACTCTGCAATGTAATACCCTTGAACTATGTATTGTTGATATTTGTTATAATAAGATGGGGTTATGGGCTGTCAGTATTTTTTTCAACGTAGGTAATTTTATTTGTACTATAGATATATTTTGAACTAATTAAAAAATCACAGTGCAATTAGACACTTTGTTAAAATCTAAATTTATAACATCTGTGGCATTACATTTTCTTAACACTTTCATTACAATATAATCCATATACCACATAAATCACCCATTAGAAGTGTATGATGCAATGTTTCTTAGTATATTCAGAGTTGTGCAACTATCACTTTTATAGATTTTAGGATATTTTCATCATCCCAGAAGGAGACCCCATGCCTATTAACAGTCACTCCCTGTTTCCCTCCTACCCACCCAGCCCTAGGCAACCACTAATTTACTTTCTTTCTCTATAGATTTGCTTATTCTGGACATTTCATATAAATGTAATTATATAATACATGGTATTTTATGACTGACCTCTTTCACTTAATGTGATATTCTCAAGGTTTATTCATGTTGTAGTGTGTACTAGTAATCCATTCCTTCGTTGCCTAAATATATTTACTTATATGGATATACCACATTTTATTTATCCATTTATCAGTTGATGAACGGGCTGTCCACCTTTTGGCTATTATGAATAATGCTACTATGAACATAAGTGTACATATTTTTGCATAGACATGCGCTTCATCTCTTTGGTTATATATCTAGGAATGGACTTCTGGGTTACACAGTAACTCTATATTTAACTTTTGAGAAACTGCCAGACTGTTTCCAAAGAGGCTGCACCATTTACATTCCTTCCAAAAACGTAAGTGTTCCAATTTCTCTATATCCTTGCCAACATTTCTTACTAAGAGTCATTTTGAAGGTAGTTATCCAAATGGGTGTGAAGTGGCATTGCATTGTGGTTTTGATTTACATTTCTCTCCTTGCTAATGTTTTCAAACATCTTTTCTTATGTTTATTGACTATTTGTGTATCTTTGTGGCATTCTTTTAGCCAAGTAATTTTGTAATTCTATCAAAAGCTAACTTTATTGTGCCCTCTAAAAATCCTTCTTAAATTTGGCATTCCAGATAACACACAATATTTTTTATTTGGTTCCTATTAAAACATGCCCCCTATATTTCTGAGAGTGAAGTATATTCTTTATGAATAGCTAAGATTACCTCTTCAGATCTCTTTCAAATTGACCTGTCTACAATATTACTAATTCCATACACTATAATTCTATATGCTTAAAGATTTTGGTTAGAATTTATTAATTATTATCATTACAAATAAATATAATCCCATCATATTTTGCATATTCCAGTCACTTTTGTGAATCATAGAACTATGTGGCCCTGATCAATCAGGCTTTTAAGCACAACTGTGTCCTGGAACCCTCCTCTGAAAAAATTTGCTAGAACAAGGTAATTTCATTTATCAGTTTATGCCACAAATATTTATTATAGTGTCAATGCTTGAAACTCAATATTTTAAAATCATTGAACCTAATCTCTATTTTTATATTAGGAACTGAATTCCCAGACTAATCCAACTTGCAGAAAGTTTTTTTTTGCAAACACTGTTAGAAACTATCATTTATGGAAGATTTACACACTGCAAGGCACATGCTAAAGGCTTTGCATGCATCATCTCATTTAATTATAACTACACTATGACATGGACAGATTTATTTTTCCCACGTCAGAGATTAGACAAGATGCAGAAAGGTTATACAACTGGTTGAAGGCTATATACAAGTAAAGGCTTAGATAAGAGTGTCAGTTAGCCACTTAATATAGTCCCTTTTCTACATTTTACTGTCTCCCTAGATTTGAAAAGATCAGATTGAAAATTAACCAAGACATTAAATTAACCAAGGCAGAGGGTCTTTGAGTATAACCTTCAAGGCACAGCTCAAATGTTACCTCCTTCATGAAACTCCTCTTCTCTTTAGTCATAAGGTAGCTCTTCATTCTCTTCGCTCACAAAATGTTTTATTTGTTTCCCTTTCATACACTATTCACTGTCATACTATAGTTAGTGAACAGAGCAGTATTTTCTTAAGGGTGGAGACTGTCTTGTTGACTTTGCTGTTTAATCTCTACTGTCGGCCTGGAACATAGGTGTCCAATACAGGTTTGCTTAACTAAATTAAACTGAAGCCATACAAATATTTGTTCATTAAATGAAGATCCATTTTCTAGAACTACAGATTCTAATATATTACAGTGGGAGAAATATTGCAAATGATCTCTCAAGAATCATTACTCTATTTAAACAGATCTTGTATGTTTTTATGCACCACTGGTTCTCTTTGTTCTGATGTGAAAAGTTTATAAGTGCTTAAGAGCACAGATATTTTCATTTAGTTCAACCTAGATTCAAATCCTAATCTTTACACTAAATAATTATGAGACTTTGGGCAATTTTTAAATCCCTTCAAACCTCAATTATCTCTAAAATGAGAGTATAAATACTAATCTCATAAAGCTGATGGATTTGAGAATGATTGAAGACTAAATAAAAAGATGTCAAAACTCTCAGCACAGTTTCTGTCACTGAGCAGGAACTGTTAGCAAGGACAGTGATCATTATCACTCTGTTGGTCCTATAAAAGAAAAGGTTTTAAATTATTTTATATAAGTGAAATATAAGATAAATATAAGGGTTTCTAGGCTCTATAACTCTCAATTCTTACCTGTCACACACAAAATAAAGAAGATAAAATGCCTTAACAACTTGAAAGTATTATCCATTGCCTTTTCTAACAGAAAGGGGCAGCTTCTCATTCTAGACATGGTAGCTAGGCTTTGGAATTCTCAGAATCCAAGGGCTGCACAGAACGTCTCTGTCTTTCATACAAGTAAACATGAGATTGGGAAAGATCATCTATAATTTAATGTTATATCATGAGGAGATGAGAATAGATGGGATTGAAGCTGTCAGAGCAGTAAATGGCAGTAAACTTACAGAATGCAGGCAAACGCCAGGAAGTACATAGATTACATGATAAGGATTAATAACACCCTTTCTCAAATTAACTTTTTTTCCTGGGCTGATGATATTTTACGTTTGGTATAGTGTTTTGAGAGATGTTTTTTATGGACTTAATGGAGTATAATTTTTCTCCCTTTTATCTTTTCTTTTAATTTATAACCTAAAATGAAAGTCTTCCAACATGAACAGCATGCACTCAGACTGTGGAAATGTGTCTCACTATTTGACTATTTCCCCACGACTCGTATTTGGGAATATGTGCCCGTGCGGGGTAGAATCCAAGTAGAGAATACCGCGGATGCGATTGGCCACATGCTGTAATTCCTCTGCCCACTTCTGGTTAGCTTTAGTAAGTCCACAGAACACTTTAAACCACTTTAGAAATATACTTGAACTGTATTTTCTGCTTTCTTTTCTCAAGGAAGAAAAAAATATGATAATATTTAAAGCAAAATTTGGGGCTTATGAGATAAACACAGCATCCTTTCTTTTGTCCTCACCTTTAACTACAAAGTGGTTGGTATAACGTCAAAGCTGAAAAGGACATGGGAGATTATCAAATTCTAACCCTTTGTTTTTCAAATGAGTAAACGATAGTTCTGAAAAGCCAAGTGGTAGCACAAGTCATCCCAGGCTACGGCAGCGGTAGGGGCAGAGGTGCCTCCTCCCTTTTCCAGGCCCAGCCCTGCTGCTGGTAAGGGCAAACCAGCCAGGCGGTTGTTACCTCGTGGATACAGCGCACCTGAGAATTCCCAGAAAAGACTCACTGGAACACACTAGGTTTAAATATAAAGAACAAACTTTCTTTGGGAGGCCTGCATCAAAATGTGAAGGAATCATATTCTATTCATTTTGTTGTATGAATACACACACACAGTTGATAGTTGCTGCCATTTCTTCATTTGATATTTGCAATCTCAACAATTAAAAGAATGTTTCATCCCTTACAAAAAATAAAGGAAAACTTACTTCCTAACTATATGGCACAAATATAATCTATGCAATCTAAATGGCAAGAGGCTATTTGGTCTGATTTCACGGGCCAGATTCTGCTAAGTGTCACTAATGAAAAACTTTGCTTGGTTTATCAAGTACTGTACACATTCTGGGCAAGTGCTTCCTTGTGTTGGCTTCCTTCCACTTCCTGCCTGGAGATCAAGGTACCTGTAGGACACATTGACAAGTCTTTATTTAAAACATCTGCATAGCTATAACATTTAGCAGGATAACTTATCTCTAAAATAAAAGCAATATTAAACAATAATGGAGACACAGTGGGAAACAGATGCTGTTTGGTGGTTTTTTCACAAGTTTTCCCAGAGTCTCCAACATGAATTCCCTGTGTAATGTGCAGTGACCACGTGCCCTGGTCACACTTTTGGGCTTTCTTACAACCGACCCTCTCAGAATAGTCTACGGCCCTAAACTCAGATAACTTTATTAATTCAAGAAACCAAAAACTCATACAACAACAGCTAACTGCCAGTATTTCAGTTTAGGGAATATTCTTTGGATAATTCTTCCTGCTACATTATATACTTTCAAAATAAGCCTAATTTCACTATTTTTCTCTCTGAGCTCTTCCCTTCTCTCTCTAACTTGTGAAAAGAAAAAAGAGAAGGAACACAGAAGATGCCTTATAAGACGCTGCTGTTAATTGACAAGATGTTCCCCCCACCAGATGCTCCCAAGTGGTGTTGAGTGCTCCATCCTCTCCTCGCTTTCTCTGAGAGATATTTTATACTCCCCTGTGCCACAGTGATCGGGTAACGCGCACTATGCCCATAACTAGATTTCAAGCTCCTTTGCTATAGACTCGGCTACGGCTTAAACATAACAGCAGCTCCTCAAACACTCATTAAATGTAGTTTTTTGTTTGTTTGTTTGTGGCCTAGGTCCTTAGTCACTACCGAAGAGAAAATGAATGAAACAGAGGGATTCCACTTAGTTTCCTCAGAGTGTTAGCACTTTACTGCACTGCCACTCCATTTAATATATGCCTCATTTTCAAATTAAAATTTCTGTTGAAATTTTATTCATTTTCAATTGAATGACTGAAATTTAAAATAAAACTTAGTTCATATTTGATTGAAATTTTATTTAATAATAATCTTCATCAAATGATTCAAAATCCTTTTTGGACGTTATGGGTGGACAACTTTGTAATCATTACAACAATCAGGGAAAGATTCAGACAAGAGACGTAGACTTCTGAATGGTCTGTGAAAGGCTCAGTTTGTTGGTGGGCTTATCAGTGACGGAGGGACAGTATCCATAAGTACGGGGCAATGTGATGTCTGATCACACTATGCGATGGTTCCTGAGTGATTCTCCATATCTCAGTTTGTTTGACTCTCCCCACTGTGACATAGACAAGAAGATGTGACATTGTTTCTATTTTGCTGATGATAAAACAGACCTAGAAAGTTTACCATAAGTGCTCTCTGGGATGGAAGCATTCTGGAAACAGTGTGCATGACCCGTGTGTCTACGAATCAAATGCCATTTAAGATCAAATAAGTTAGCTTTGCTGTAGGAAGATCTCTGTTGCAATTTCCTTTGTAGGCTAATTATCCTTCATGAAAATAAATAGCAATCTCATAAATACGTTTATCAATGGCAAATATATAAATCAACATAAAGATTTTGCTTAAAGTGAGTGTATTAGTTATCAATTTATTACCTCTCATCTCCAAATGCCCCCTTCAATAAATGGCCTGTGATCAATAGAATTCCTTTCAGAATTTCTCCCTTAGAGTGAGCAGGACATCAGTGCTCCCAACCTCACTCTGGAGGGTGACCTATGGCTTACTCAGAGACTGCTGACAAACCCACCCTAGCCGGGCCAAACCTCCAAATATCTCTGCTATCCCATGAGTTGACCCATATCTTTTCCAAAGAGGTCTGAACCTCCTTCAAGTTTATCCTTCTTGAGTTTTCTCACTCATTCCTAGAATACCATGTGGAGTTTCCTGATAGCTGAGGGTTACTACTTTACCATAATTAAGACTTCTTATATTAAATATTAAGCTTCTGATTAACCTAGTCTGTGTTTTCTATCTCCTGCGTGGACCCAGACTGCCCAAGTGAGGACAGGCAGAAGTGAAGCAGCCCTTTACCCCTTTGCCAGGGGAAGAGGCCCCTGACAGGAGAGACACCCCAGTCTCCTGTGAGAAAGGCAGCAGACGTTTACAGGCCACAATAGGGAAGATGAAAATTCTCAGGGCACTGTGGTGTCCTGAGTGCTAAGTGGCCTATAGCAGGAGAGTCATTGTTGTTGATAATTTCACTGCCATCATAATTGTCTAATACAGGTTGGGGGTTCACAGTTGTTCAAGTGCAACACACTGTGCAAAGTTATCTGCTTCAGTTCTCACAATATTTCTATGAGGCAGCTACTGTTTAACCCCATTTTACAGATGACAAAACTGAGGCATAGAGAAGCTACTACCAGGTCAAGGTCTTGCTGCTTGGTAAGAAATGAATCTGCCATAATTTGGGAAAGAGGACTAGGTGACTGCATGTGCAGGTGACTTTTCCACTTCAACACTTGGAATCATGAATGCAAACTCTGTTACATTCCATCTTCCCAGTCTTACCAGAATTTGACTCAGTTTGGACAAAGAAGCAGCTAAAACAACCATCCAGCCCTCACTATATTAATTCTTGTGAGAGAATAAATATAAATAAAACCCAGGCCTTGCCATCAGAGTGCTCACACTCTGGTTGGGAAGGCCTAGAGAAACGGTAACTGGGTCTTTCTTTACAGAAAATATATTTTTACAAACATATTCTATAGGATTAGTGATGACTTTATAATTCTGGCAAATTATCAGTCCATTATTAGCCTAGTTATTTTCTCTTTGAGGAATATAAAGCACTTATTTATTCAAAGAAATGGTGTGGCAGGCAGTCCTCTACCTTGCATTACGTGGGCAGTACAGATCCTCACACGCAGCCACAACCACAACCACAGGGCCTTAAAGGATGAATCTTATGATCTTTCTCCATAATGTTCTCCAAAAATTTACACTTATCTCTGTAATAGGAATCCAATGCAATTTCATTTTTCAAACTCCGAATGTTTAGATAATTTGCATGTTGAAAGGAAAATGGTCCCCTTGGGTGACATAATATCTCTCCCATTTGCTAATTCATATGCCTCCTTCATTTCCTGAGCACAAATTTTACTGAAAGACTATCTCACAGCAATATCTGTAGTGGACTAGTGAATTATTATAGATTCAACTATATTATCTTTAACATTTTTAAACAATGTTAAGTATATAACTTTAAATGTTATAAGGAAAAATCAGATTATAAATAACAAATCGTAGAGAAAACAATGTTTGTTATATTCTAATAAACATATTTCAATGTGTCAACAATATTTATAATTTTAAACAAATATAACCTAAACAACACTTAATATATTTTGTTGGGCTTGTTGTTTGTTGAATAAATAGTAAAATCATGAATATCAATATTTGTTATGTAAGGAAATTGGAAAAGATGTAGAACTTTTATTTCAGAGTTAAAGTGCTCTGATCCTATTTAGTAAATGTTCTTCAAAATCTCTCTCAAGTTGCAATGACAAGCAAGGTAAGTATTAACATAATTATACCAGGTCGGGCAATGTAAAATTCAGTGCTATGTCTGGACAGGATGCTGAGTTCCAGCAGGAAGGAAAGAAACAGTGTTTCATGCCTCACACCCACCTCTCAAAACAAAACCCTTACAACACTGCTTGACTTTCTACACCAAGCAGCATGGCCAATTCAGGTCACCGCTGGCTCCTTCAGAGACCTCTGAGTAATCTCACCCAGTCTGGTGGACTTTGTTTCTAAAACAAAATAATGCAAGTTGGAAACCTCCCTACCATGTTCTTTGAAGCTGGTTGACAGTTTTTTTGGAAAGTGAGAAATAACCTTAAAATCCTAAATGCTATAGGAAACCTAGTTAATACTAACTAACATTAAAGTTACTTCAACCGCATCTCTATCTGTGAACCAGAAGCTAGCTAATCTTACCATTCATCTCACTCTTGTCACTTGGGGGTCCAATTAAACACAGTCCCTTGCCAACTGTCATCTTCTACATTCCGGTTTTTCCATTTCTGTATTTATCTTGGCTTTTCCTTCATGTGCCACCTTCTCATTACCTTCCTCCAAATGCTTCGAACTCTGCCCCTTGGACACTGCTCCACACTTAAACAAATAAACAAAAATCAAACAAATCAAAAACTTCTAAATCCTCAAACATTGAACTTCAGCCACTTAAACATATGACCATATTTTTTTACTATCTTTTTACACAAATTACAGCTTCTGTAAGTCTTAAAATCCTTTTAAGTTTTGACATCTCACTCTCAGGCCACAGCTTCCTGTGCCGATAGTTACCGCATTCCATTTCTGGTACTATGACTGTCCTTCACCATCATAAAACTTTCCTGTCCCTTCCTCTGTCCAATGTTTTAGTTCTACTGTGGCTTCACCACCACTCCTACTCAATCTAGATACCAAGATCAAGCACTAGAATCATTCTTATCAGAATTATTATCTCCAGTGACCCCTTACCATGTGTTCTATGTGTCTATCAAAATTATACTCCTGAATCTATAAAAAAATCCATCTTTTTTTTTTTTTTTACTCCTATAACAGGATTGCTGAACAATGAAAAATCCCAGTACAGAACAGCTATAAACTCACAGTCTTCATAATCTGATGATTCATGGAACTGAATTGTTCTCTTTTATATATTCTGGGAAGCCCACTTCCCTCTCCTAAAACTCTCAGAAGGTAGTGTCTCCTACCTCAGACAAAACAGAGACTGGAGGTGGAGGAAGTGAAAAAATTGCACTGAATTTTTTTCTCCTATATCCCTTAAAAACCCTGTCTTTGCCCAGATGCTGTAGGGATCTGTCTTTATTCTCTTTCTTCTAGTTCCAGTGGAAGAGGCAGTTTCTTCCAGTCATGAGCTAATCTTCCAGTGTGTTTAAAATAAGCCCTTCATAATTCCTTTGGAAACTTACTAAAGCATTAGCTACTATTATAGCTTCTCTCCAGATTGGCCATCTTGCTATATTGTCTCTTAAACCCCACTGTTCACAGTATATGAGCACAGTGATATCTCTCCTGTCATGAAACGAAAACCTTCCACTGACTGTCCCCCACCTCTAACTATTGTCCTTTCCCCTCATCTCTTCAGTCAAGCTGTATAAATAAAACTCAGTACTTACTTCTTGTATTTCCTTCTTAATACATTGCAGTTCGCCACTCTCCTGAAACTTACGCTCTAGATCGCAAGTGATCAGATAGCTTAATTCAGTAAACATTTTTTGGTTCTTTTACTACTCATTCTGTTCATAGCACTTGAAATTAATTGCTCCTTACAATTTTTAAAATCTCTCCTCTCCCAGTTTTCAGTGACATTGCATTCTATACCCTTTCTTTCTCTTCCTCCATCTGTAAGTTAACTGTGATGAAAGTTCAGGATTCTCTCCTTTGTGGTTTTGGTGGATGTTTCTGTGTCTTAGCAGGAGAGTGTCTGAGCCATCTTCTGATGTTGCTGGGACTCCTCATTACACAAGTCTTGTTGGTAGGCAGAGTCTGTCCTCTCTGGAACGTGGAACTTTCAGAAACTTGCTTTCTGAGCCTTCTTTACAACTAGCGTGCACACACGTGACACTAGCCTTTGACTCTGGAGCTTGTGAAGCAAAGCAGCGGGAGTGTTGCGAACCATTCTTGCAGGGCCCATGGGGCAGTGGAAACTCCTGCAGAAGGCAGTGCAGGCAGGGGTGAACGTGGCAGCATCCGGTTTCAGTGTGAAGAGGGTTGACAAGAAGAACCAGACAGTCTACTCGTCAGGGCTGGTGGCAGCAGAGTTCTCAACAGTGGTCAAGAAAATAGTGTTCTTATCCTCATAGACCTGAAACAGCAGAAGAATTAGCAAACAAAAAAATACTAAGTTTATGTACTAAGTTTATGCTGAGAAAATATAAAACAAGGCAGTGTGATGAGAAGTAGCAAGTATATACATAGGAATGTCTTCACTAAATGATCAAAAATCGCCAAGCTGATGAGTCACACTGGGTCAGAATGTTAACAGAGAGAAGCAGAAACCAGAAACATATCTTAGAAAGAGCCTTCCAGACAAGAGAAATGGTCAATGAGGTCCTAATGCAGGGACAGGGTTGGCCATTCCCAAGGAAGGCAGGTGCAGCAGATTGGATAAACACACTCTGACAAAAGGCAGTGGGGTGGGGGCATGAGGTCACAGGGGTGGACAAGAGCCAGGACTTGCAGGTGTTTGGCTTTAACTTCATGCGTGATAGTAGTATTTGAAGTGTTTTCAACAGGGAAGAAACATAATCTGGATTAATTTTTGAAAATATCACTCTGGGTCCTGCATGGAGAAGAGGCTTTTAGAAAATTGAATGAAGGAAAGAGAGAACTTACGAGCTTTTGGTGACTCGCTGTTTAGTCATACTAACTAGGATGTGAGATGTGATCAGATTCAGGATACATTTTCAAAGAAGAGCTGATAACAGTTGATGATTGATAGCATATGTGGTATGAATTCTAGGTTTTGGACCTTAGCAGTTAGATAAATTTTAGTGATGCTTATAAAATGGAAAGATGGGGTAAAGTTGGAAGAGGATACCATGAAAAATTTTCTTGTGAACATGTTAATTTGGACATGCCTCTAAGACATCAAAAAGGAGAGTGAGTAGTGGGTCAAAGAATTTGGAATATGGTAGCGGTTGAGCCAGAAATGTAAACTTGGCAGCCCCCCAGGGAGTAAATGCATACACAGAGTGGAGATAGGACTAGTGACTTGAACATGACGAGACCAGGGTAAGGATGACCCAGTAAAGGAGAAAGAGAAGGAGCAGAGAGAAGAAAAACTACGACTGTGGTGTCCTAGAAGCCATGCGAACAAAGTGTTTCAAGAAAGAGTGAATCATTAAGAAATGGTACAAAATTGACCATTGGATGTGGAAGGATGCAATGAATATAAATTGAGACTATTTTCTAAAGCGTGAGGCAATATTTTGCAGTTGATAAGAACACAGGCTTTGGAGACAGAATGTGAGTTGTTTAAATCCTGGGTCTGTTGGTAATCAGCTCTGTCAATTTATACTAGAACCCATGTTTGCTGATTTTATATATAGTGTTCTTTCAACTTCATCACTAAATTCTTCAATCACATATCTTCTGTACATCAATTGACAATGAAATATTAAAGCATGAATTATCTTTCTAAGGTTGGATGCTATGTTACTCGAAAACTAAGAATAGTATTACATTAAGTCTAATACCATTAAAATCCATCCAATTTTTTAAATTTATCTTAGCATAACACACTAAAGAAAAATCTGATTCTGTCAATAGTTGTTCAATGGGTTATATTTATGGACACTATCTAGTTACCCTTAAATTGTTGAAAACTTAACACTTTGCCCCAGGACCAGAGAGAATAATAAAAATCTAATAAGACTGTGTTATAAAGCTTAACTTTTCAGAAAATAATAATCTAGCAACATCATACATGAATGATTACTGATACATTGATGTAAATATGCAATGAGTACACATTTGTAAAAAGTATCCAATTTTATAGGCATGTCAGTTTTAATATTATAGTTCATCCTAACTGCCACTTTAAGTATTGGTTCAATATGAACTTGAGGAAGAATGCCATCTACCAAATCAATTACTGTATTAACTCCAAATAGCATTAGGGTTGCCAACTTAAACCCTGACAGAAATAAATTGGTCGGAATTAATAAACATTTCCAGGAGAGAAATGTTTCCTTTTTATCAAAACTTTTTGTAGATTAACACCAAGATTCTTGGATGTGCTCTAACATTACTGGTCGTGCTGTAGCATAGTGCCACTGCTTTCCCAGACAACACTTACAACAGAAAAGTGATTAATTGAAAATTTATACTGTTGTTTATATATTGAGAATTGGTTCCCTGAAGTAATTAAATTACATATAATTTATAAGAACAGGTTCACTAACCTCATGAAATTTTTTATTTTTTGTTAAGGAAATCATTGAAATAGCAGGAGACACAAAACATACTCTGTTCCCCATGATAGAACTTTCTTATTTTATTGTTTTTTAACCTTTTATTTATATATAACTAATTCATAAACTAGAGGAAGCTAAAAATAACAATAAAATAAAGCCATATAGCATGCAAAGCCTAAGCTACTTATTCTTTGGCCCTTCACTGGAAAAGTTTGCCAATCTTGATATAAAATGTATCAGGTTTGAATATTCCCCTTATGTTAGAACTTTTACTGTTATATAAATCAAGCATTGCTTGTCTTTTTTGGCTAGTTGTTTAAGTTAAATATCTAGAAGTCAAATTGGGATTGCCACATTAAACGATTTGCTTTTGTGATGGCTTTTGATTTATATTCAAATTGTAATCCATAAAATTGATGTTTCCAATTTCCGTGTATTGCCCATTTTCCAATACTGGCCAAACAAGTGATATTACTATTTTCAAAGAGTATTATTTTTACAAAATTGTTGCCTGTCATACCAGTCAAATATGGTATTTGTTTTTAGTAATATTTTTTTCATAAGTGGGGATGAAAATTATTTTATATAATTATTTGCAGTTCTTTCCTAGACTTTGGCTAGTTTTCTTTGCTGTGTTCTGGTTTTTTATCCCTATGGTATCTAACAGTGCATTTTCCTTATTATGAATAGTCAACCTCAAAATACAATCAAGCCCAAAGGAGAATAAAATTCACAGTATTAATCATATAGAGACATCTACATGTGTCTTAGCTTAGCTTTGTATTTTTGTGAATGCTTAGCTTTGCATTTTTAAACATGTACATGTGGACATGTACACACATGTTTTTTTCAAAATAAATGAATACATACTAAAATATAGTAACATTTTCATAGAAAACAATTTTCCATAACATTATTAATAATTGTATAAAATTTTATCAGCTGGGTCCAACAAAATTCCTATTTTCCATTTAAGATGTTTTTATTTCTTCACTAGTTAAAACAAATGTCTTTTAAAAATATGTGAACATCTATATCATAATGATGATTTGTCTACTGCTCTAAATTGCAAGAGTTGGGATTCTTGCCATATTTATCAATGAATTATCTCACCTTTTATCTACCAATTTTTTTCATTTAATAATTTATGTAAATATGTCAAATTATCTTTCAGAGTAATGTATAAATTAATATATGTACTTATTAGAAGTTTATGAGAATGGTCTTTTGATCTAGGTATTCTTTTTTATGTAACTATCATCTTGTCTTTTAAAAGTAATGTATTTTTTGTTATTTGATAATGACATGCTTTTTTATTAATATCTTATAATATTTTGAATATTCTTGTTTTATTTTATTTTTCCTGACTTGACAGTGAGTAAACTGTCTAATTTCTATTTGTATTCTTTATAACAATGAGGTATGTTTTTCTCATATTTTATGTGTTTTATTAATGGATTTTCATATCATTTGCCTATTTTGTTTTTACATTATAATTGTCCTTTTATCTGATATGTGCTAGATTCATAATTGAGATAGTAAAATTATGGGCATATATACAAACATTCTTTATTTAGTCTAATAGGTATGACTCCATTTAAAAAAATCTCTTGTTCCTTTAATATTACTGTGCATTATTTTTGGACAGAGGTAGCAGTTGGGCTGTAGTGTAAATTTTTACATGTCACTGGCTTTTTTGGATTTTCATTGAGTGAGGTGACTATTTAATTATTTTTCCCATTTTTCTTTGCCCGTTTCCAATATGTAGGAGTTATTTTTATATTATGGATATTAATTCTTAACAATAACATGTCTTGAAAATATGTTACTCAACTCTGTACTTTTCACTCCCTAAAATGTGTATTTAGTGAAAAGAAGTCCTTGCTATGAGTATAGTCAAGTGTATCATATGTCAGTATTTTCTTCGTATGTTTAGTACATTTTTGTGTCTTGCTCAAGAAATCCTTTCTTACAAGAATTTGTGAATATGTCATGTTCTATTGTATTCTGACAGTCACATTATTGGCCACCACAGGCATTTCTTTAATTTACTTGAAACTGATTTTTGTGTATGTTGTGAAAAAGGGGACCTGCTTCTCACTGGTGCCTGTTTGTCCCACATCATTTATTGAAAAGTCTGTCCCATTGTGTTACCCAGGCTACACACAGGACACAAGGTGGGGCATGGTGATGTTAATTAGGAATGACAAAAGAAAATTTTATGAGATGCTAGATGCATCTTCACCTGAGTTGTAGTTACCTGGGTGTATACTTATATAGTCGATCATTGCATACATTCAAAATTTATTCACTATACACAGTTACCACCTGTATGTTACACATGGAGATGAAGGATAAATAAAGAAAGTTAAATTAAGTGACTATTCCTTAAGTATTTGCCAAATACCCAGCACACCCACTGACTGGAATTCACTCTGTCTTAAGACAAGCAGCAATATATGTTTATGGAATTTTTTCAAATAAAAATAATGAATATCAATAATTTTCACTATGACATTTGCCATAACTCATATTGATAACAAGTCCCATTCATATTGAAGATTTTCAATTAAAGATAATAAATACTTTCTCCTATTCTCTTCCTTAAAACCAAGATACAATGAGAAGAATAAAAATAACGTCTTCAATTAAATTAGAATACAGTTATACCCTAAATCGGGAGATATAACAGAGGAAGCAAGTATCAGATTTATTTTTCTACAGGTGTCATGCGTGTGAGTGTTCTTCTAAAAAAGGATATATAATCTATAGGGTTCATCAAGCAATGCAATACTTGAAATGGAAAAGTCCGGGTAGGTAGGAGAATGCTGGTTCTTTGTACGAGGAAGTGTCGTGGAGATGTTTCATTTTTGGTGTTAGTAGGATGCTAAAGAAGAAATAGCAACAACCAGATCAAGCAGCTACTGGTCCTCATCACCCTGAAGCAAAGTTACTATTTAATCACCCCTAAAAAGCAACACACAGAGCTTCAGGTGAGTAAGGGAACTCCCTGTGGCCTGAATGGAGGCATAGCCCTAGGCAGACAATAATGGGAAAATGTTTAGAGAAAATTGATCAAAATCTAGACAGACAGCTGAAGTCCTAACCAAAGCATGCTCCACTCTGCCTCTCTTCCCCGCCCACACACTGTGCTTTAATGGGCATTCAGCTAGGGAAACACAATGCTTGTTAAAAGATGAGTAATGCCTTGAAAAGAACCCTTGAACGATAATATAACCACCCAAATCAAGTATTGGAAATGAGGAAAATAGTTGGATGACTTCTCTCAGTTTTCAAAGTAGAAAAGTAATGCATATTATTAAAAAATCTAAGTAAAAATCATTTTATAACATATATGAAGATTAATATAAAACAAAAAAATCCAACTATTGATATTTTAATCTTTCATAGCAGAAACACAACAGAAAAAGCATAGTTCACAAAAAAATATAAAAATACAAAGAAAGTATTAATAATAGGAGAGATTACATAAAATGCAATGATAAAAACTAAACAAAGTGAATACAAGTGTGTGTAAATCATGAAAATCTATTTATTAAAATCTGTTCTTTCATTTGAAAGAACAAATAATGGTAAAAGCAGAGATAAATTAATTAAAAACTGAATGTAACAACTAAAAAAGTACAATTTCTGCTTCTCTATAGACAAGTAAAACTTAGAGATAGCATTAGCTATCTTGATGAATTATGAAAGGGGAGTATAATTTCATAAAAACTGAGAATAGGCAAATAGTCACAGAACCAGAAGAAATTCAAATATGGATATTAAATATGTTGATCAATTTTCTTCAAATATTTTTGAAACTCTGGATGAAATGGAAAACTTTTTAGAAAAATATAGTCTAGCTTGATGCAATCCCATCTATGCATTTTTGTTTTGGTTGCCTGTGCTTTTGAGGTCTTACTCAAAGACATCTCTGTCCAGACCAGTGTCCAGGAGTGTTTCTCCAGTGTGTTCTTCTAATAATGTTATAGCTTCTGGTTTAGATTTAAGTCTATTAAGTCTAATCTATTTTAATTTGATTTCTGTATATGGAGAGAGATAGGAGTCTAATTTCATTCTTCTGCATAAGGGTATCCAGTATTCCAGCACCATTTATTGAACAGACTGTCCTTTCCCAATGTATGTTCTTGGTATCTTTGTAGAAAATTAGTTTACTGTAAATACATGGATTTATTTCTGGGCCCTCTATTCTGTTCCACTGGTCTATGTGTCTGTTTTTATGCCACTACCGTGCTGTTTTGGTTCCTATAACTTTGCAGTATCATTTGAAGTCAAATAATGTAACACCTCCAGCTTTGTTCTTCTTGCTCAAAATTGCTTTGGCTATTCTGGGTCTTTTGTGTGTCCATATAACTCATACAAATTTTAGAATTTTTTTCTATTTCTATGAAGAATGTCATTGGAATTTTGATAAGAATTGCATTGAATTTGTATAGTGATTTGGCTAATATGGATATTTTAACAATATTGATTCTTCTAATCCATGAACATGTAATATTTTCCCTTTTTTATGTGTATGTCCTCTTAAATTTCTTTCATCAATATTTTATAGTTTTGGTATTAACTGATCAACACTTATGTGAACATTTAGTAGTAATATTCATTGGGTGTCAGGCAGCGGGGAGGGTGGAGGAGGGAATGTGTATATTCACACCTAATGGGTGCAGTGTGCAATGTTGAGGGATGGACAAGCTTGAAGCTGTGACTTAGGTGGGGCAAAGGCAATATATGTGACCTATACATTTTTACCCCCATAATCTGCTGAAATAAAAAAATAATAAAAAATATTTTATAGTTTTTATTGTAGAGATCTTAAATTTCTTTGGTTTATTTCAAGCTGTTTTATTTTATTTGTAGCTATTATAAATGGAATTACTTTCTTGGTTTCTTTTGCAGATTGTTTGCTGATGGCATATAGAAATGCTATTTATTTTTGTATGTTTTTTATTTTGTGTCCTGCAATTTTACTGAATTTATTATCAGTTCTAATAGTTTTTTGGTGGAAAAAAGGAAATAATCAACAAAGTGAAGAGACAACCCACAGAATGTGAGAAAATATTTGCAAACTACCCATCTGGCAAGGGATTAATAACTACATTATATAAGGAGCTCAAACAACTCAATAGGAAAAAAACCAAATAATCCAATGAAAACTGGTCAGAAAATATGAATAGACATTTTTCAAAAAGAAGAGATACAAATGAGTATATAAAACAATAATCAATATCACTCATCAGAGAAATGCAAATTAAAACTACAATGAGATATCATCTCACACCAGTTAAAATGGCTTTTATCCAAAGATAGGCAAGGTTGTGGAGAAAGGAGAACACTTGTACATTGTTGGTGGGAAAGTAAATTAGTACATCCACTATGGAGAACAGTATGGAGGTTTCTCAAAAAACTTAAAGTAGAAGTACTATGTGATCCAGCAATCCTACTGTTCAGTACATATCCAAAAGAAGGGAAATGAGTGCATTAAAGAGATATCTGCCCTCTCATATTTATTGCAGCACCTTTCACAATAGCCAAGATATGGATCAACCTAAGTGTCCATCAGTGGATGAATGGGTACAGAAATTGTGGTGCATGTACACAATGGAATATTATTCAGCCACAAGAAGGAACAAAATCCTGTCGTTTGCAACAATGTGGATGGGACTAGAGAACATTATGTTAAATGAAATAAGCCAGGCACAGAAAGACAAACATCGTGTGTTTGCACTAACATGTGGGGGCTAAAAAAAGAAAATTGACTCATGGAGATAGCGAGCAGATGGATAGTTACCAGATGCTGGAAAGGGGAGTGGGAGACAAGGGGTTAAAGAGGGGATTATTAATGGATACAAAATTACAGTTAGAAGGAATAAGATCTAATGTTTGGTAGCACAATAGGGTAACTATAGTTAACAATAACTTATTGTACATTTCAAAATAACTAAAAGAGTTGAATTTAAATGTTCCTAACATACAAAAAAAAATGATAAATGCTTGAGGTAATGGATATCCCAGTTGCTCTGATTTGGCCATTACACATTGTATCCTTGCATTAAAATATCACATCTATCCTCCAAATATATACAGCTATTATGTGTCCAAATTAATTAAAAGTTAAAAATATATAGCCTAACAAAAGTGACTGCCTATTGGGTGGGAAATATAAATTGATCAATTACCATGTGAGAAATTTAGAAGATATCAAGAAATAGCCAGGTCTATTGAGTTTCACAAGTGAATTCTATCAAAACTTCAGGGAACATTTAACCACTATGCTCCTTTTCTGTAGCAAATATAACACTTCCATAAAATCCTGAAAAAGATAACACAAAAAGAAACTGCAGACCATTAAAGACGTAAATCACTAAGACTGAGTTTCTCCCAGAAGTACAAGGACAATTCAGTCTATTTGAAAATCTAGTAAAAACTGGACTATCTTAATGGGATCCAGAGGTTGGGGGAGACCTATGATTCCTTCATAATGTAAAAAAATTCTTAATAAAAAACTTAGTTTCTTAATATATTCCTCAACTTCATACTTAATGGGGAAACACTTAAGAACACATTAAACCATTACTTTAAAGTAAGAAACAATGCCAGGATACCCGTTAATACTAATCTGAGTCACCATAGTTCTAAAAATATAGTCAATGAAATTATACAAGCAAAAAATAAGGTGAATAATAAAGGGAGAAAGTGAAATTATCATTGTTTGCATATGACAGACAAAGTGAATGATAACAGCTAAAAAGCTGTATCTTATAAGAAAAATCAAGGAAATACATTAATAGATGAATTAACAAAATTAATAGACAAATACCACCAAGTTTTTATACATACAACAATTTAAATTATACTTAAGGAAAAACCTGATAAAATACTTAGAAATAAATAAAACAAGGCCATTAATATCCCTACAATAAAAATTGAGTAAATATAAAAGTATACCTATCTTTGAACAAGATGGCTGCATATTGTAAAAAATAATAGCAATTCATCCTAAATTTATTTTTAAATTCATTACTATTCTTTGTATTGGTCATTTTTTCCCTGAAATTTGACAGGCTGATTTTAAAGTGCTAGCAAATTAATAAGTGATATTAATGAAGTGCTACTACTTAATAAGCATGAAATAATTGCTTAGAAACTTCTGGAACATAAGAGTAGCAGGAAAGAACATAATATAGAGGATATTAATCTACAGTGTTTCTAAAAATTAGTACTAGTTGTGAATATATAGGTAGATTAATAAAACAGTATATATTTTATAAACAAACCTACATCCATATAGGAATCTTAGTATATGACAAAAGAAGTCAACATTTCAAAGCAGTGGGATGTGATGGATTATTAAAAAGTAACAATATAAGCAGATGTGGCTATTTCATTTGCAGAGCCCAATGCAAAGTGAAATATCAGGTCTCTTATTCAAAAACTGAGTTTGAGATGGTAAAATGGAAACAGCAGAGTGTTAAAATAAGCACAGGTCCTTCTAAGCGTGGGCTCTGTGTGATAGCACAGATTGTACATCCATGAGGTGGCCCTGATAATTCCAAAATAAGTTCCAGATAAATCAATCTTCTAAGCATTAGGAATTAAACTAAGTTCCAAAGGAAGGAAAAAATGGACATATGATATGTACAGTCTTGTACAAGGAATTAAGCAATAGCAAAAACAAAGAACCCCAAACCCTAAAGGAAAAGACAATTACATTTGTATGCATAAAAAAATTTTAAATTCTGCATGGGGAAAAATAACACAACTTTTTTTAAATAAAAATAATGAACTGAGAGAAAAATTTGCCCTGTAATAGTAGGCAAAATACAGTTAAGTTCATTACAAAGGACACTTCCCAATCAATATGAAGAAAGCAAATTTAATAGCAAAATAGACAAAGGATGTGAATAGATTGTATCCTAATAAAGAAACCCAAATGACTTAAAAACATATGAAAGATATGCTCAATCTCACCTATAATAAAATAAATAAAATTAAAATTACAAGACAGAACTTTCAAAATCATTAGATTATCAAGGATGAAGCAGTTAGATATTATTCATTTTTGTCTTGGTTAGGTGTAAAAAGGACTTTTTATGGTCCAGAAGGGACTATTGATTGTTGGAACCTGTTTGAAAGACTTTGACCATAGTTGCCAAAATTTTTAAAATGCACACGCTCTTTGACTCTGCAATATCACTTCTCAGTGCTCAGTGACTAGCCAACTTATATACATGCGTGTGTAGAGAAAGATGCATCAGGAAATGTCTACTATAACAGTAAAATATTAGAAAGCATTTAAAATAAATTAGACTTAGCTGCAGAGAAAATTAATAAAATCAAATTTAGATCTCATATGAAAGAAAGATCAAGAGCAAACAAGAAAAAACAAAGACGTCTAACATCCGTCTAAGTGGAGTAACATGAAGGGAGGAGACAGAAAGTGAGGCAGAGAAAAGTTTGAAAAAATGATGGCTGGGAACATTCCAGAACTGATGAACTTTACCAGTTCAGAACTAAAATGCCAAAATAATTACAATAGGGGTGAATAAAATTCAATACACATGAAGATATATCATTTTGAACATGCAGGACAGGTGACAGCTTTCAGAGCAGCCTAAGGAAAAAGACAAATTGCAGATCAAGTGTGAATAAAATTTAAGGTATATTATAAGTAAAAACAACAATAACTATAAAAAAATATATCATGGAGCTAAAAATTAAATCACATGCAATTACATGTGTGTGTGTACATATATGGCATATGATGCAAGATGGGATGAATGCAGACAGTAAGTTCCAACGTGGTCCTGGTTGGAGAAGGACAGTGATACTGATTGATATTAGACTTTGAAGGGTCATCACTAAAGGAATGGACATAAAGAGTCCAGTCTGAAAATTAGTAGACTAAAAATCTGTAGGAAGTAAAATTCTAAAGTCAAATGGTAAAAAGATATTTAAAATTAAATAGACAACCGGAATCATTGTAGGACAGATAGACAAAAAATGATGATAGAAATAAATTCATTTTATATCATTAATTACAATATATATAAGTAGACTTAATGATGAAGTTAAAAGACAAAGTTTGTTATAAGGTATTAAGAAATAATTCATCTATATGATGTTTATAAGACACACACTTAAAATATAATGGTATTTAAATGTTTAAACAAGAAAGATGAGAAAATTTGTACCAGAAAAAAATCAAGTAGAAAAAGCCAATATTGCTCTTTAATACTGGACAAAGTAGTGTTTATGGGAAAAGGATTACTAGATAATTAGTAATGATAAATTTTAGTGTAGCTGGAAGATGTAATTATAATTAAGATAATTATAATATATGAATACAATTAATACCTAATTGTAATTATAGTGTGTGTTTAATAACATATCCTAGAAATACGTAAGGCAATATTGGACAGAACTCTTAGAAATAGACACATTCACAGTCACAGACTGAGAGTTTAATAGAGCCCTTTCAGTAACTAATAGATCAAGAAGACAAAAACCAGTAATGGTATAGAATGTTTGTTCGTTTGTTTGTCTGTTGAGACTACATCTCCCTTTGTTGCCTAGGCTGGTCTCAAACTTGTGGGCTTAAGAGATATTCCCACCTTGGCCTCCAGAATGGCTGGTATTGTAGGCATGCTCCCACCTTCTAGAATGTTTAAATATTAAGATAAGAAACATAATCATTTATACATATATAACTGAACCTCACAATTGCAAAATGAAAATTTTTATAAATTATAAATGGTGCATTGAAAATAATAAACAATAATGGTGCATGAAAAACTGTCCATGTTTTGGGTTATTAAGCAAGTCTCAAGTAATTTTGAAGGATAACATTGTGTAGATCATGTCTTTTCCCTATATATATCTAGAAAATTCAAGTATATTTTGACACTAAGAAAAACACTTCTCAATAACTCATGAATTAAAGGAAAAATCATAATAAAAATCAGAAATGTCAAAAACTGATAGTAGTGAAAATATTTAATGGTATGTAGTTAAGATATCATTTATTAGCAAAATTATACCTTTAAGTACTTATATTAGAAAATGGTCAAACGTAATAAGCTAAGCCTCAAATACAGGGAGGTTGTTGTAGAAAGGCAAAATAAATGCAAACGATGCATGTAGGGAGCAATAAAGATAAGGACAAATAAAAATAAAATAATAAAACAACAAAAAGAACTACAAATATACTCTTTTTTTGTCAAGATAAATGGAGAAACTACTACAACGATTGATCAAGCAAAAACAAAAAGAGATAACATACAAATAGTATTAGGAATGCCAAAATGTTACAAACACAAATGTACAGCAAATAAGATAAATGAAACATTAATTTAATAAAAACATTACATATATTAAATAATATGTAACAAAATTAATATATAAATATGCATAATATAGTTAATAAATATATACATATATACTGTATTCTAGAAGTATATATATTGTGTTGGTAGGCAGTGTAATGGCCACCAAATGTCTGTACCCTAATCCCTGGAACCTGTGTATTTGTTTTCTTATATGGAAAAAAAGGAACTTTGCAGATGAATAAAAATATGGAGATTATTTTAGATTGTCCAGGATGGGCTCAATATAGTGACATGAATTCTTAATGGTGGAAGCGGAGCACGGAAGACTGAATCCAAGTGACTTGCTGATGGAACAAGAAGCAGGAGAGACTGGGATCATGAAAGGCCCTCTGCCCCACCGTCATCGCTGTATTTGAAATTGAAGGAGGGTCATGACCCCAGGCGTGGGGAAGCTTCTAGAGGCTGGGAATAGTTCTCCACTGAAAGCCAGCAAGGAAACTGGAATCTTAGACCTAGAACTGCAAGGCATTAATTTTGCAAACGATCTGAACGTTCAAGGAAGTGAATTCTCCCTTAGAGTCTTCAGAAAGGAACACGGCCCTGTTGACACCTTGATTTTAGCCTGGCAAGACTCACATTGGACTTCCGACCTACAGGGCTGAAAGGTAGTAAATTTGAACAAATTTATTAATATAAGATGCTAAGTTTGTGGCAAATTGTTATGGCAGCAAAAGAAAACTTCGTATATACACACACATACACATACATACATCACACACACATATGTATTAAAAATGTGTATATTATATGTATTATAAAACTGCCCATCAAATTAATGTATGTACACACTACCATAACTGAACATAACTAAAATTCATGACAAGGAGAATGCAACAAGAGGAAATTACAGGCTAAATTCACTTGAAAACGTAGATCCAAAAATACTAAATAAAGTTGTAAGTAAACTAGTTTCGCCAATGTACAAAAAGACAATTCATCATGAATAAATTAGGTTTATCACAGAAATAAAAAGCAGGTATAACTTTGAAAGTCTATCAATTTAATTTACCAAATTTACACATAAAGGAGAATATCATAAGAACATTTCAATATATGCAGAAAAAAATTTTGACCAAATCCAACATCTGTATACCATAAAAAGCTCTCACCAAACTAGAAATAAAAGGACGCTTTCTTAATCTGATAAAAGATATGTACCAAAACCTATAGAAACATTAGAAAGGTGTCTATAAATACCTATAAAAACATTTTCTTTAAGGCTGAACAACACTATGTTTCCTATACCACCGCTTCTGTGAATCATGAATCTGTATGTTCCAACCAGTGCGTTAATTCAAGGAGACAGAACAGGCATAGAAATAGAAAGGAAACAAAAAGCTCTGACACTATCTTTTCTTTTCATGACAATATGGTTGTCCGTGGAGAAAACCCTGAAGATTATATAGCTAAATTAACGGAATTAACAAGGGACATTAGCAAAATTTTTGACTACAAGATCAATATGCAAAATAATGGATTTCTATGTATCAAGAATAAACAAGAAAATATTTAAATGAAATATATTAATAGCTGTTTCATTAGTAATATTAATTACCTGGAAACAAATCTTCATAGAATACAGGACTCCATGGTCAATCAACATTAGAAAATATGCTCTGATTCATTATTAATAATCAGAAAAGGGTAAATTAACAACAAAATGAATTTCCATTCCACATCCTCAGATTGGCAAAATGTAAGATATATTGTTAATGAAAATGTGGAGTAATTAGAACTCACATACATTCCCAATCGGAGTGTCAGTGGTACAAACAAACTGGAGAACAATTTGGCATTAACACGTGAGCATGAACATGTGCAAATCCTACAGCCTGGCAGCTGTTCACAGCGACACTGGATGAGACAGACGATGGTGTTCAGAACAGCACCATCCACAGGTGCAACATCTGGGACAACTGCACTGTCTATCTGATGAATAAACAATTGTGACGTAGTCGTTCAATCGAATTCTATCATGGAAAATCATGAAGAATCTACAGATAAAGTTAGAGAATTAATAAGGGAACTTAGTGGAATTTATGCATATAAGATCATCAGTGAAAATCAAGATAGATTGCCTATATATAACAAGTACTAACCTCAAACATTCAATGTTTAATAAAAAGTCAGCAAAAGTGCATATGATTCCATTTATATATAGTTCAAACTCCAAACTAACAATCCGCTTTTTAATGTCTCACACACACATGCACACACACACACGTGTGCACACAAACACATCTGTTAAAGCTATTAAGAAAGGAAAAGGAGTAATTAACACAAAAATCAGAATTGCAATTATTTCTGAGGGGTACACTATCAGCTGGGATGGACAAGTGACAAACAAGGAACTGGTAAATTAGTGATAATTTTCTAATTTTTACATTGGTAGAAGATAGACATTTATTTCATTATTATTCAAACCGTTCTTAAACATTTTTACCCTATTCTGTTTCAATCTTATATTTTATAATAAAAATTGAAAGAATATTCAGGAAGAATGGGATTTATCAAAAAATATTTTTTGCAAAAGTAAAAACTATGATAATTTATATTATATAAATGAAAAGCACAATTGTGTGAGCTATACTTGAGTGATAAGAACAATTTAGTTTTGATATAAGAGAAATAATTCAATCAATTGGAATATATTTGAGTTTGTAAAATGGTTGTAAACACATCTGCACATACATTCACATCAAATACTTATAATATTTATATAACAATTGTATCTAACATTTATGAAATACTTTCAATGAAACATACATTAGGTTTAAGCATTTTACATGTAACATTTTAGTTATTTATAAAATTTCCACAATGTTAGTATTTTTCGTTGTTACTGGTATAGATTAGACCATGTAAATATTCCTATATTTAGAAGATCTAATAGACATTTAGGGGTAAGTAATGCTTTTTGTGGTCTTGTTTACTCTTTTTTCATTATATGTATTTTTAAGAGCTTTATTTAGAGATAATTTATATACTATAAAATTTATTTATTTATTTTTAAGATCCATAATCTTTTTTATGTCATTTTTTAAAATTTCAGAATATTATGGAGGTAAAAACGTTTAAGTTACATATATTCCCTTGGCACTGCCCGATTCAGAGCTATAAACGTGCCCACCCCCCTAGACGGTGTGCACCACACTCACTAGATGTGAATGTATCCATCCCCTCCTCCCCCTCCTACCTTCCTGACAACCGATGAATGTTACTACTATATGTGCACATAAGTGTTGATCGGTTAGTACCAATTTGATGGTGAGTACTTGTGGTGTTTGTTTTTCCATTCTTGTGATACTTCATGTAGTAGAATGGGCTCCAGCTCCATCCAGGATAATACAAGAGGTGCTAGATCACCATTGTTTTTTGTGGCTGAGTAGTAGTCCATGGTATACATATATCACATTTTATTAATCCACTCATGTATTGATGGTCATTTGGGTTGTTTCCACATATTTGCAACTGTAAGATCCATAATCTTCCAGAAAGTAAAAAACGTGGTGGGCAAGGTTGAGTTGTAGTTATGGCTTCATTTCTTCATTTGAGGCTGGTGTAGTGGGCACATCCCCTCTTTCTTCAGTAGCAACATTATTATAAACTGGCATAATTTCTAAACAAAAGTTTTTCATGAGAATTGTGCATACATGTTCCATTCATTGCAATAACATGAAATTTATCTTTCTGAGAATATTATTATATATTATTGTTCTTTATTATTTGAGAATAACAGTTCTTGTTTATATTTTCATCTTCATAAAGAAAGAATTATATGATTTTAGTTAAATTGTACAGCTGTGCAAACATCACCATAATACAATTTTAGAGCATTTCTATCACACCAAAAAGTTCCCTTACATCTGTTTTTGATTAATATCTAGTACCAATACAGGCCAATACAAACATTGGTATTTTTCAAGTCTCTATAAATTTGCATTTTCTATGTATTTCATATAAATGGATCAATACAACATGCAGTCTTCTCTTTCTGACTTCTATCACTTATGTGTTTGAGGTTGATCCATGTGGTAGTATATATTAATAGTTCTTTTTTTCATTGCTAAATAATATGCCATTTTATTAATACACCATATTTTATTTTTTCCATTCATCCATTCATAGGAATTTGGATTGCTCCAAGTTTTGATTATTAGGAATAATGATTCCACCTTTTTAACGTGTACATATGTTTCCATTTCTCTTAGGCAGATTCCTAGGAATGGAACTGCTTTGTCTTCTGGTAAATTATATTTAACTTTTTAAAAAACTGCCACGCCGTTTTCCAAATCAGCTGTAGCATTTTACATTCTCATCAGAAATTATTTGAGTCTTCCAGTGTCTCTTCATCTTGGCCAGCAGTGGGTGTTTTCTGTCTTTTTGTTGATAGCCCTTTCAGTGGCTGTGAAGTGGTGTCTCACTGTGGTTTTGAATTGCATTTGCATAACGCCTAATGGGGATGGACATTTTTCCAGGTACTATTAGCCAGTATCATATCTTCCCTGATGAAACAGCCATTCAGATCTTTTCTTCATTTTTAATTGCATTATTTGTCTTCCTACTATGGAGATGTTTGTGTTCTATACGGAGTCTGGATACAAGTGTTTATTAGACAAAAGCTTTGCAAATGTTTTCACCTGGTCTATAGTTGTTTTATTTTCTAAATATTGTCTTTTGAATACAAAAGTTTTAAATTTTAATGATGTCCAATTTGTCTTCTTTTTTTCTTTTGAGCATCATGCTTTTGGTGCTATATTTAACTCTTGAACAATACACAGCAACTAGAATTTTCTCAGTGAAATTTTGTCTCTAATATTTACTTTTCTTGTAGATATTATTATTATCCCCATTTTACAAATGAGGCTTAGAGACGTAAGAGACAGCCTGAAAATACACAGTCAGTGACTGGTAGAGCCAGGATTTGAAACCTGGGTGCTGGCAATAGCTCCTGTGCTGTTCAATACTGTGCAACACTGCCTTGCTCGTATGCTATATCTGCTCTATAAATATGTATGTTGTTTTTGAAATCAAAAAAGTGGCAGTAATCATGCAGATGTGCAGTGTAGGGATCCACATAATGGGCACCATGTCGACCCTTCACACACTCTTCATGGATATGGAAATCGAGGTAGTTTTAAAAGTTTTCAAACTGACTAATCCTGACGCTGCACCCAATATTTACTGTCGCTTTGATGTCAAACAGACCTCTCCTCTGGTTGACTATTTTCTGTTTTCAATGATTGCCTCACCTGTGTGTCAGAAAACTTCTGCCTCCACTTTCCATAGCCTCTTTATCCACCTCAGAGCCGTGGATTGCTGCTCACAGCTGTGTCATTCTCTTTTTTTATGGATACAAATATTTGTACACATTTATGGAGTACGTGTGATATTTTGTGACATGTTCAGGCTGTGTAATTACAAGTCAAAGTACTTGGGTTGGCCATCACCGTGAGTACTTATCAATTCTATGTGTTGGGAACATTTCGAGTCCTCTCTTACAGTTACTTTAAAATATACAACACGTTGTTAACTATAGTCACCGTACTCTGCTATCGAACATTAGATCTTATTCCCTCTGTCTGACTGTGTATTTGTACCCATTAACCAGCCTGTCATTATCCACCCCTCCACACACACCCTTCCCAGCCTATGGTCTTTATCGTTCTACTCCCTACCTCCGTGAGATCAACTTTCAGCTCCCACACGTGAGTGAGAACATGCAATGCCTGTCGTTCTGTACTGGCTTATTTCACGTAACATGATGACCTCCATTTCCATCTATGTTGCTGCAAATGACAGGATTTCATTCTTTTATATAGTCAAATAGTATTTCGTTGTGTATACATGCCATGTTTTTTAATCCCTTCATTCATTAATGGATACTTAGGAGAAACACTTCAGGACATAAGTCTAGGAAAAGATTTTATGGCTAAGACCTCAAAAACAAAAATAGACAAATGAAAATATATTAAACTAAAAAGCTTCTGCACAGCAAAGGAAACAATTAACACAGTAAAGAGACAACCTGTTGAACTGGAGAAAATATTTGCAAACCATTCATCCAATGAAAAGCTATATATCCAAAATATATAATGAAATAAAACAACTCAACAGTACATATACATATATGTGTGTATGTGTGTATATATACACATATATGTATATGTAAATATACATATATGTAAATATACATATATGTGTGTGTATATAATCATTTAGTTAAAAGGTAGGCAAAGGACATAAATAGATATTTATCAAAAGAAAACATACAAATGGCCAACATGTATATGAAAAAATGCTCAACATCACAAATCATCAGGGAAATGCAAATCAAAACCACAAGAGATATCATCTTAGCCCAGTTAGAATGGCTCTTATCAAAAAGACAAAAAAATAACAGATTCTGGGGAGGATATGGAGAAAGGGGAACTCATATACTACTGCAAGGAATGTAAATTAGTGAGTGCAGCCAGTATAGAAAACAGTGTGGATATTTTCAAAAAAACTATAAGTAGAACTCCCAAATGATCTAGTAATCTCTCTACTAGGTATTAATATTTATCCAAAAGAAAGGAAACCAGTATGTCGAAGGGATACCGCACCCCATGTTTATTGCAGCACTGTGTCATTCTCCTTTCTTTTCCTAATCAGCTTTTCTTGCCTGGACAATCTTATTCACTAATATTCTGAGATGTTACAAAGATAGTTGGGAGGATTAGGTGTAACATCCATTAACTATAATCTAGTGGATGAGACAGATGTTCTAAAAAGGTCTCTATTCCTCTAACAAGCTTTGTGGCATTAGTCATCACTTAATTCTTAAGTGCCTTCCCAGAATCATAACATTCTATGGTTATAATCCATGACCTTTAGACAGAGGTACAATGCATAGGAAGGAGAAATTGATTTTAAGTGGGAAGATCCCAGAAACCTTTATGGAGGTGATATTGGAGCTGTGACAGATACTTGAAGTCCACCTTTATTGCTTTTAAGGCCGATTTTCTCATAAAGTCCTTGAGAAATGTTTAAAATTTTGTTGCTGAGGAGATCCTATGATGCTTCACTATGGTCTGTCTTATTGACTTCACAGGTCTCTAATGAGATTAATGGCTTGATGGATCACTGTGCTTTAATGATAAATAATAATAAAGCCCAAGGATGTGACAATTCCTATGTTATCTTTGACTCATATAGGAACCTTTATTTCCTTCTTCCTTTCTCCTCCCACTCGAAGTAAAGGCCAAATCAGTAAAAGGTCAAGCTGACTGGTATGGATTATTATAATATTGTTCTCAACCTGTCCAGAGATCAATAGTGGATGTCATCATCCATTTTCCTGAAACATAGACACTAACTTCATTATCCTAATACATTAAAGAAAGCAGAGCCTGAAGCTATACCAATTTCATACTTCTCTTCTCACAATTATCATTTGAACTTTAAAAATCTGTGCCTTAAAATGCTTTACAGTAATTTCTCATTGCAGCTGCTTTGGGATAGAATCTGAGTCAAGCTTTCCAAACTTACTTTGGTGGGTATATGAGTTTCAGATTTGTGTTTTTAAGAAAAGGCAAACTAATTACACCCTCTTTAGAAAAATCTAGAAAAGTGCCCATAACACATACCTTTCCTAAGCCTCTTGGTTTTTAAATGCAAACACTGATGATTATAATCACTGTCATTGAGAAACACCTGTAAACAGTCCCTTCTGTGGTCACATAGCCTACAATTCCTCAGTCTGAAAAGATAAGCAATTTTAGAAAAATGAAAATGAAAATATTATCTCAACGGTGTAAAACATTTTAACCTTGTCTGTCTTTCACATCAGAACAGGATCTGAAATTTACAAGCTGTATGACAAAGTCAGTGATTGAGCACTCTAAAATTTGATTACTTTCTCTGTAATGTTGGGTCTTTAATACCTATCGTGCAAGCCTTTTGAGAATAATAAATGTAAATCTACCTATTTAATTGCCTAGATAACACATAGTATCTGATCAATAGAATTTGGTTTTGTTTACTTAGATTATAGATCATAAATCATAGATTTCAAAGGTTTGTTAGGACCAGTCCAAATATCAGCATCAATGACATCTCAACCACTATAAGTGAAAGTATTATATACAATGTAATGTCATATTTTATTTACTAAAATATTCTGTATTTAGGAGATTATGATGATTAAAAAATGTCCCAAAACACAATATGCTATGATCCGCTCCAGATGTTTTCCTCTGTACAGCAAAATTCCTAGCTTTTACAATTTACTACCAAAGCAAAGAGAGCTTGCTGCTTAATAAGAAATATAATATCATTCAAATATTAAGTTGCGTAGAAATTTTAACACAAGAAGCTAAGTATGGTGGTGCATGCCTGTAGTCTCAGCTACTTGGGAGGTTGAGACAGGAGAATTTCTTGAAGCCAGAAGTTCAAGCCCAGCCTGGACAACATAACAAGATCCTATCTCTGAACAGGAAAAAGAAAGAAAGAAATTTTAACACAAGAGGACAAAGTCAACCCTCACCATCTGTGACAAAGATAACTTCGAAAGAAAATGAAATATGAAAGGCTGCCACATATAAGAGGACTAGTCTCTTGTATTGTCCTAAAGGGCAGGCCCATTACTTGTAAGTAAGGAATTATAGGGAGATTCACTTCAACAGAATTTAAGGACCTTCTTGCAGACATAGCTCATAGCTGCACAGTGAGAAAATGTGCTGTTTCCAGTACTTCTGCTATTCAACATAGATGGGATGTGGTAACTTAAATGAGATGCGGCAAAATAAATGCTGGTAGAAATTCAAGCTTTCCATGGATAGGTTAAGAATTTTTTTCCAATCCAATAATGTATGGATCTATGATTCATAAGAAGAGGGTATTTTTCTACTTTGGTCTCTAGTAAGAACTCCATGAAACTGAATGTTAATGAAGTAGGTTTATAGAAGAAAAATTGAGTAAGGAAAGGAGACATGAGGATCTCTCTTTGCAGCTGAATTCTCTAATTCTCTACCACGTGCTTCTACTCATCAGGGACTGGCAGAAGCTTCTTTGTTTTGTGTGTGTGTGTGTGTGTGTGTGTGTGTGTGTGTGTGTGTAATGTTTTCTTTATATTTTTGAAGGAGGGGTACTGTGGGAGAACTTTCTTTTATTTTTTGTAAGTGGTTAAAAAATGCAGCTCTGACACATTCACTTGATTGGCAAAATGATTGAGGAAATGAGGCAGGTTTTATGATCCTACTTGGTGGCTTCCATGTTCCATATTTTAAAGGTAATGGCCTCCTGCCAATGGTATTCATTAAGATTGTCTCAGAGGAAGTAGTGCCATCTGCTGTGCCACCAGCAATCATCCTTATTCATTTTCTTTAGAGGCTTCTAATCTAGGTATTGACCAACACCTTGCTTCACAGATGAGACTTGACAAGGGTTAAGCCCACAACATTCTGGCTTTCTGCTAAGTAGCAAGAACTCCAATCTACTTAATCTTGACTGGCTCAATGCTGGCAGTGGATATATATTATGAAACTCTATTTCATAATATATGCATCTCAGAGAAATATAGTATGTTAAGATGTTATCTGAGATCAAAGACAATTTAAGATAGATTTTTACAATTTTTGTAGAATTGTCTGTGACTAAAATAAGCAACCACCCCCAAACCCAGTAAAAATTCAGCTAGAAAATATACAGTAGACAGAAAGCAAAGTCAATATACTGTACTTCTATTATATAATAGGCAGTATAGTTGCTCATTTTCTGTTAAACAAAAACCAAGTGCCAATCCAATTTTTTTCCAATAAGATATTCCATAAAATATCTATTAGCATATTTTAAGATTTGAGTCAACTGAGTACATAACAATTATAAAGACACAATTTAAGAATGATAATATTTTTTCCACTTAAAAGTATAGGTCATTTGATAGATTTTGGTGTTCAAAAAATTACTAAAAATTCTCTGGCCTGAATGGCAAAGTCCGACCTGTTTGCTCTTGTTAGAGAAGGTCATCAGTGTTGACCTCCCTTCCTTCCACATTTTATATTGGATTTTAGTTTCCAGTTTTATATATTGTATTTGGGAAGATGATTTTAAATAAAGAATTGGATAATGAAAAAAAATAAACAAATTCTGTGTCAAGATTGCAAAACAAGCAGAAATGACGGAGGAGGCTTTACGCGTGTGATAGGAGTAAATGCCATCAAGATAGAAGGGAGCTATTATATTTGGTGGCATTTTTGATCATATAGATTTCCAAGTTTCATATTACCCATTAATAAAAGGCCAATCAAGGAGTATTTAAAAGCATATCTTACTCATAAAGTATTGCAAACTAGAAAATAAAATATTTAGAACACAATGTATTCATAACTATTGCCCTGGAAGGAAATATCAGTATAATATTGTGCAAACACGTTGACTGTATCCTTATAATCATTTAGGAAATTAGATAAACTTAACGTCATGGCATAAATTATGCTAAGCCATTTCTCTCCTGGTGTCTGCTGTTAGTTTGCTAAGTTCTCTTTTTGCAATCAACTAAATAAAGGAAAATTAAAAATGGAATATGACTTTACACTGTAAAAGTTTTCCTCAATAAATGAATAAAAGGGAACATCTTCCTTACTAATTTAGAAGGAAGCACTAATATGAAAATTTCCATTAGGGTGTTATGTAGAGCAAAGGTTGGAATCTTACCACCAACCTGCTCAGGGACACACTATGCTAAGGGAAAAAGTCCTACATGAAAAGGCTACATATTCAATGATTCATTTGTATACAATTATAGGAAAATTATGGGAACAAAAAAACAGGTTGCTTTTGAATTGAATCCCAAATTAAATTCTACTAAAACTATCACATAACCTCCAAAAGCTCAGGTATAAAAAATAAATTTTATCTCCATTGTTTCTTGTAATGCGAGTAGAATTGGACATGAAATTTCACAAGAATTTTATGAATGAAATTTTGGAAATTCAGATGCTAATGACATCCAGAGGGTTTATATAAATAAATCAAAATTAAATGACAAATTCCATAAGCCTTCATTTGGCTAAACCCAAGAAATCTTTCCTCACCCACACTATTTCACTAAAAGGTTTGAGCTAAATAGGGCCACTGGAGAAGACATTCAACTCCCCAAAGTGCCGGGAGTTCGCAATGCTCCCAGCAAAACAGGTCCCAGTCAGGATGGTCACAAGAGATTTGGAAATAATAGAGACAGAGACAAAGTGTAGTTTAAAGTGTGGGGAAGTCAGGGGTCCTCCAGCATTCCCATGAGCCAGGAGGCACTGAGTGAAGTCCCACATCAGTATTTATTGGTGCAGCAAGCAGTTATCCTTGGTCATAGAATTATGTGTACAGATTATTTGTTTAGGTTTCAAGGCTCCCTAAAGTTTTCAAGGGTACCTTACCTCATTCTATTTACAAGAGTAAATGGTTACAAAATTTTTCCAAGATAAACATTTTAAGCCTTAAGTTAAGAATAGACCTAGCTGAGAATACAAGTTAAAGATAAAAATGTATAAAGCAGGAACACCGAGCCTGCATACTAATCTCATCTATTTCTCTATATACTGAGACATGTGGTCAGTAGTGAAGCAGGAATAGCCTTGAGGTTTATGATAGTTCCAGCTTCAAGTTGTCTGCTGGGCTGACATCTTTCAATCACTCTCTTAGCCTTGGGCTCCATGCTGAGCTCTGCTTTGCACAAGCTCCAGGTGCTGGCTTGCAGGCCTTGAGACAGGCACTGCCTTGCAGTCGCCTCTGATCAGTGGAATGCCCCCCTTGTTGCTAAGCAGCTTCTGGTCTGAGAACTAACATGCCCACAGAGTCCTTCAAGGCAAAGCCCTGCAAAACTCCTGAAACTTTCCATGTCTCTTAGCTCTATTTCCCAACAACAAAGTTTTAAAGTCTTTTGCAAGTTATTGGCTGTAATTTATACCAATTATTTTTAATCATTCTTAACTCCATAGATATGGTCTATTCTGATTTATATCAGGGTGTATGTAGCCTAATCCTTTGCTACACAAAGAGTGGCCCATGGACTGGCATCACCATAAAACTTGTTAGAAATGCTGAATCTCAGGCCCCACCACAGAGCTAGTGTTTCAAAATCTGTGTCTTTACTAAGATCCCCCAGCCATGGGCATGCACATATAACCTAGTCTTTAAATATCTAAATCATATAGATATAGAATATATTAAATATGTATATGTACAAATATATATAAAGTACATATCTAACACTGGGTTTACTGAGGTACATTTGACATTAAATGCATTCACCCCTAGGTTTACATGGTTTATTTTGGTTATTAGGTTTACAGCTCTATGAGATTTGACAAACATGACACAGTCAAGTAACCACCAGTATATTAAAGAAATGGAATTTTTCCTTTGCCCCATAACATTCTCTCATGCCCCTTTGTCATTAATCACCTCCTCCCATCCTGAGGCCCCGGCAAGCACCAACCTGTTTGTTTGATCCTATGATTTTGCCTTTCTAAATGTTTTACATAAATGGAATCATTGAATATGTCCCTTTTTGTGTAGGACTCTTTCACTTAGTGCAATGCTTTACAGACTCCTTTACACAGTTGCATGTGACAGTATTTGCTTCAGTTTTATTCCTGAGTGGTATTCCATTGTATAAATGTACCTCAACTTGCTTATCCATTTAAACATTCACCATGAAAATCTGGGTTCTTTACACTTGGTGATTATAAATAAAGATTTTATTAAAATTTGTATACAGGTCTTGGTGTGGATATATATATATATATTTTTGTCTTGGGTAATTACCTAGGGGTGAGTCATTTGTTAAGTTCATGCTTCACTATGTAAGATATTGCTAAACTGTCTTCCAAAGTGGCAATATCCTTTTGCATTCCAACCCGAATATACAAGATTTGTCATTGTTCCATGTCTTCACTGGTAATAGATATTATCAGATTTTGCTTTTATGTTAACATTTGTAAGTGTCACTTTAAATTTACAATTTCCTAATGACTAATCTTTTCTACAGATTGTTTATGTGATAATCTTCCATTTCTTTACATTCATGAAGTGTTTAAATTCTTTGCCCCATTTTTAATGCTTTTCTTTTTTTTTCTCTAATTTTAAATATGAAAGTTCTTCATATATTCTGGATATAAGTCATTTTTCAATTACAATTTTTTTCAAATATTTTCTCCCTATTCCATGGCTTTTTAAAAAAATTTTCTTAACTGAATATTTGGAAGAGCAGAGGTGTTTAATTTTGATGAAATTCAATGTTGTTTTTTTTTTTTTTTTTGGTTTGTGCTTTTGGAGTCTTATGTAAGAAATCTTTTCCTAGCACAAGGTCATAAATATGTTCTCATATGCTTTTCCTAGGAATTTTATAATTTTAGATTTTATACTTGGTCCTGATCTGTTTTGAGTTAATTTTTACATATAGTATGAAGTATTAGTGGAGGTTATTTATACCCATAAATGAATATTTTATGAATGAATATTTTTTCCAGAAAAATTAATTGAAAATACTGTCCTTTCTATATAAATTACCTCATCAGCTTTGTCTTAAATAAATTGAGCATGTAGGTATGGGTCTATTTCTAAATTATGTATTTTGTTGCATTATTACCTATGTCTGTTTTTCACTAACACTCGACTTCCTTGATTACAGTAGCTCTGGTAAGATTTGAAATAAATAGTATGAAATATCCAACTTTTTCCTTCTTTTTTCAAAATTATTTTAGATATTTGTGGATCACTTATTTTATAATTAACTTTTAGATTTCCTTAAAACCACAGCTACATTTTGCATTGGCATGGGATTGAATCCCTAGATAAATTTTGGAGAATTTATATCTGCTCTGGTTTGAATGTGTATAGGTTGAACTTTAATCTCCACTGTGGTGGTGTTAAGAGGTGAAGCCTTTGGGGAAGTGGAGCCCTCATGGATGGATTAGTGCCTCAGGAAAGGGCTGGAGGGTACCAGCTCAGGCCCATTTTCTCCTCCACTCTTCTGCCCTGTGAGGACACCTAGAAGACACCATACATTATGAACAGGCCCTCACCAGACACCAAACCTGCCCTTGTCATGATCTTGTATTTCCCAGCCTCCAGAACTATGAGAAATAAATTTCTGTTCTTTATAAATTCCCCAGGCTAAGGCATTTGGTTATAGCAGCATAAACAGAGTAAGACACTATCTAACAATATTTAGTTTCCAATTACTTTAAGTGGTATACCTCTCAGTTTAAGTTTTCATTTTCTCTTTTTATTAATTTTTTTTTGTTTTCAGCATAAAAATCCTGCATTTATTTGTTAGATTTTTTTCCTAAGTCACGTTTTTGATTCTGTTGTAAACAGCACTTTTAACATTTTAATTTCTACTTATTGATAATATGTAGAAATAAAGTTAATTTTAAGCATTAACTTATATCCTGCGGCCTTACTAAATTCACCCATCTTTTCTAATAGATTTTTAGTGAACTCTTTATGGTTTTAATGTAGACAATCCTCTTCTGCAAGCAAAGATAGCTTTATATTTTTCCTTCCAATTTTAAGTCTTTTCTTCTTTCCCTGCCTTAATGCACTGACTAATATCTCTGGTAAAATAACTAAAAGCATTCAGAAGGAAGGAAATGACAATAAAGAGAGGAGAAATCTTTGAAACTGAAAACAGCAAAACAATGGAGAAAAGTCAGTGAATGGTAATATTATGAATACTTTATGCCAAAAAAAAAGAAAACGTTGATGAAGTGGACACATTCTTTGAAAGATGCAGACTGTCAAAAGGTACTCAAAAGAAACAGATAGCCGGAATATCGCTTTAGATGTTGTTGTGGTTTGAATGTTTGTGTTCCCTCCAAAATTCGTATTAAACTTAATCTCCAGTGCAACAGTATTAAGAGATGTGGCTTTGGAAGGTGATTGAGTCATGTGGGCTCTGTCCTTATGAATGGGACTAGGTGCCCTCGTGAAAGGGTTTGACAGAGGTAGTGCACCCCCTTTTTTCATGTCTCCCATCCCTCCCACCATATGAGGACACAGCAGTCCTCCCCTCTGGAGGTTGCACCAACAAGGCACCATTGTGGATGAGGAAGCCAGCCCTCACCAGACCCCAAACCTACAGTGCCTTGACCCGGGACACTCAGAATCCAGGACTGTGAGAAATAAGTTTCTGTTCTTTATAAACTACCCAATCTCAGATATTTTGCTGTGGCAGAACAGATGGACAAATACAGATGCCATCTGACATTTTATCTCATTCTATATCTTTATAATCTAAGAATCGGTCACAATAGCTGCATTACAGACATGGTTTAAGGTTTGGGTTAATTATTGTTTCTTGGCTCAAAAACACAGTTTCGATTCTTACAGTGAGGTGTAACTTCTTCAATAGTCTAGCTTGTAGGTGAGGAAATATTTAAAGTGTTTCGTGATGTTATAATTTTCTGTGTTTTTACACAGTTTCCTTAGTTTTTCTCTTTTGCTTTCTTTCACTTTTCACATTTAAATCTCTAGGAGGACTACTCCTTTCTGAGTTTTCTTCTCTCCCCAGAGTGATGTATTCTTAAGCTCACTGCCTTAGATTCCATATATTTTTAAGTGTCTACCTTTGAATTTTCCAATGGCAAGTGTTTTTAGCTATTTGGTTTCACACTCTTTGTTAGTATTTTATATCTCAGGGTGGGCTCTTCTTATGTAAGTGAATTTTTCTGTGTTGCTTTCTTAAAAGCTTCTTTGTGTCCTTAAATATATATTATTTTTTTTCTCTTTCTACTAGATTATATATTATAGATCTTAATGAAATTTCCCTTGAATTCCTGTATACCTCAAGTTATAATCCAACATTTCTGTTCCCTTTCACAGTGAGTACTGTCCATATCGACTCTCCACTTCTTCTCTCTTACACCTGCACCACTCAGACATTCTTTCTATTACTTGATTGAACCTGCTTTTATCTTCATGTCTGTTGACCGTCTCTATGCCAAATCCAATTCTCAGTTCTCTCCTAACAACTCAAAAGCAGCATCTCAGATCATTTAGTCTTTCTTAAAAGAATTTCTACCTGTGGACTCTAGAACCCCATTTTCTTTTTATTCTTTTCTTAATAAACTGGCTGTTTTACCTCAGTTGCTATTACTGGACTCTTCCTTTTTCCCAACTTCTACACTTGCCATACACCAGAACTTAGCTGTGAAACTCCTTGTCTGTGATTTTTTCATGTCCAGGGATATCCCTGGATGTTGCTTCAGGTCACCTCTGTCTAAATAACATCTGCCACTCTCCTTGTCTTCTGTATTTCAGAGAATGACACTGTCATCCTTTCAGTTGCCCAGTACAAATTTGCATTAATAGAATGCATGTCCATAAAACCAGAAACTCTGGATCCTGTTGGGTTATTCAATTGACTTTAAAAATCCCTTTTATTTTGTCCAAACTATGTTTTATTCAAATAACCATAAATTATAATAATATTAAATGCATAATTGTTTTATGAGTATGCTTTTCCTCATACATATTTATGTAAATAATGTAAAATCTACATCCTGATTTTCCAAATTTAAAATACAAAGCCTGGTTCTGTCATGTTGTTCCCCTGAAATGAGCTCAGTGAACATTTCCTCAATGCAGAGACCTGCACATTTTCTAACGCCTACCCAAAGTATTAATCTTTCTTCCTGACTGACTTGTGTTTGAAATGCAATCAATGGACAGAAACAAACTTGCCTAGATATTGCAGAAAGTATTTCTTCCCTTCGAATTCACTTTGTGTTAACTTGGAGAGATGTGCTGACTTCATAGAATCACTGCAGCAACTTGTAAATGATGCATGAAAATGAAATGAAAGACCCCTGCTCAGGGCATAAGGTAATCACAAACTGTGCTTTGCTGTGCTATTTGTGTGTAGTCGCTACACTGAGTACAAATATGGCGTCAAATTTTTCCCATTGAGTAAAGAAAATCCCCAGCTATAAATTAAAAAGATGTCACTCAGATTTTAATTTCTTCATCAGCAGTATTTTAAAAGCCAATGAAATCCTAACAAAAAAGTAACAGCAACAAAATTGAAATGAGTCATCTAAGACATTCAGTGGATCTCCACATTTTAAATGATATTCTCTGGTCTGGAAGGAAATATTAGTTAAAAGCAAGTAAATTTCATTATCATCAGACTTTTAAAAGTTTTTCTTCAAAAGAAATTTGGAATAGTAAATTAAGGTAGTCATTTATAAACTGCCTCCTCCTCAAAGACATAGGCTATATGTTCCCATTTACATGTTTATTACAGCACAATTCACAATTGCAAAGATGTGGAATCAACCTAAGTGCCCATCAATTCATGAGTGTATAAAGCAAATATGGTATATATATGTAGACAGCATGGAATACTACTCAGCCATAAAAACGGATGAAACAATGTCTTTTGCAGCAATGTGGATGGAACTGGAGACCATTATCCTAAGTGAAGATTTTCAGGAATGGAAAACCAAACACCACATGTTCTCACTAATAATTGGTAGCTACATGATGGGTACACATGGGCACAAAGAGATTTAAAGGACATTGGAAACCAAGAAGAGGGGAGGGTAGAGGGGTGAGGGATAAAAAGTTACCTATTGGGTACAATGAACACTATTCTGGAAACAGGCACACAAAAAGCCCCTGACTTAAGCATTCTGCAAGGTATCTAGGTAACAAAAACATTTGTACTCCCTTAATATTTTGAAATTATAAAAAAGGCTTTAAAGTTCAAATAAGAATAAAAATTCTAATGTTCATTAAAAATGTGGAAATTAAAAGAGTAAACTCCATATTATAATTTTACAAAAATAGGCTCTCAAAATGAATTTCTGACTTTAAATGTTAAAAAGTTATTGTCTTTAACAATATGTTAGCAATAGAATTTAGAACTAGAAACTGAAATTACCAAAATTATCAAACAAATGTAAATTTTAAGTATTTTTGTCTTAATTTTTTCATGGTCCATAGTGAAATTAAAAACCAGGGTTGTTTTTTTTTTTAACAGATGGAAGTACTTAAACTTTTCAATTCTAGTTGACCTCTGTCTTTTAGAAGAAATTATTATGATTTCTTTCTACTGAAAAATTGAACAAACCTCTAGTTGAACAGAGATAGATTTTTTCCCCTGGACAATATCTTGTTCTTGGAATATATGTATTTTCAGGTTAAATACATTTTCCTTCTTTGCTAGGCTGTCAGGATATGTAATAGAAAACAAGAAAGGAGTGAGCATGTCACGTAGGCCCCTCTCTGTACACCATACCCAACATGCATCTGCCTTGGTTGTCTTCCAATCTATTAACTTTGTATCCACAAAATCAGTCCTAAAACTAAGAAAGACTTGGGGATTTTTTATGTCTGTGGTAGTGAGTGTATGACTAAATCAAGACTAATCCAAAAATTAGTTTTATATTTCATATCTAAGTATATTGAAAAAAATGGGAAAAAGTAATCATGATTTCTTTGTCAGTGTGCACAAAAGAATGGAGGAAAACTTCTTTCTCAAAAGACTCAGAGCATGAGACAGGCAGCATTTTAATCTGTCAAAGGCCTACTCTGTGTCATTATTGGATTTTCACAGCCTTTTACCAGCAGAGAATATTATAGACCCTGGAATCAGAAAAGCATGATATGGGAAACTCAGATGAGGCTTGAATTAAATGGGCACAGAAAACTCAACTACATTATATATTATCCCTCAGTAGTGCTTGAGGAATGCTTTGGATATTTATGCTTATGTATTAAGTCTCATTTATCATAGAAAATCTTTTGTAGCTTCAAAAAGCCTTAATAATAATTTTTAAAGCTAAGATTTATTCTTTATTCTTTTTGAAATTATTTTGAGTTAATCTATTTTGTTTTAAAAGGCATTTTTCTAAATTATCTGGCTCAAATCATCACATATCTAGATTACTAATAAGAAGCCCTCATATAAATTTAGCTTTCTTATAAATCTGTTAACAATCACATGTAGCTTCTCTCCACCTGTAGTTTTATTACATTTTTAGTAATATATTGAGAAAATGGTTTGGTTCAGAATTACAACAGAGAGCAAGTCTGGTTTCTCCTCACGTCTTTTGCACGTCCTTGTGGATAATGACATGTCTGTACCCGCCCCCCGCCCCCCTGCCACGGGTAACCCAAGACAAGAGAATCCACTTAAATACAAATATCATAGTATGGATTCTTAGTTTGGTAGATAGTTTCTTAGTATTCTTATTCCCCTCTAGTTATAGAAATTTTGATAGAAACTTACTTGGCTGTGT